>PVLC010012148.1:0-45100 GCA_004027655.1 Graphiurus murinus | reverse complement strand
AAAAAAAAAAAAAAAAAAAAAAAAAAAAATTCTATTTGTTGATATATACTTACAAGAATTAAAACCAGTATCTTTTTCTTTTCCCTTTCTTTTTTTAGAGTTGTGGGGTGAGGGGGTTCTGGAGATTGAACCCAGGGGCATTCTACCCCCAGCTCTATTTTATGTTTTATTTTGAAACAGGGTCTTTGCAGGTTGTTGAGGGTCTCACTAAGTTGATGAAGCCGACCGTGAACCTCTGATCCTCCTGTCTCAGCTTCCCAAGTACTGGGATTACAAGTGTGTTGCCACCCTGCCTGGCTCTGAAAACAGGATCTTGAAGACATATTTGTACACTCCTGTTTATAGAAGCATTATTCACGATAGCTAATACATGGTAGGAATCCAAGTAACCTTTAACAGTGACCTTTGACAGATGGGGAACCTTTGACAGCCTTTAAAAAGAAGGCAATTCTAACATATGCTACAATGTGGATAAACCTTAAGCAATTTATGCTGAGTGAAATAAGCCAGTCACAAAAAGATAAACACTGGCTGCTTCCACTTATATGAGGTACCTAAAGAAGTCAAAATCATAGAGACTGAAGGCACAATGGCGGTTTCCAGAGGAAACCAGAGGTTCAGAGTTTCGGTTTTACCTGATGAGAAGAGTTATGAAGATGGAGGACAGTAATAGCTACACAACACTGTGAATATATTTGATACCACCCACCTGTGCAATTAAACATGGTTGAGACAGTACATTTTGCAATGTATATTTTAACACAATATACAAACTGGGTGGGAAAGAAAGTCAAACGGGTTAATATGTGAAGTACTTAGAATAGAACCTGGCTTTAGACACCACAATTCCCACCAACACCTTGATCCCCATCCTGCAGCCAAAAGAAAGCATGGCTTCAATGCAATAATGTCATTAAGCCATCTGCTTCTTTGCACCTAGGGATGTCTCTTTCCTTGCCTAGCCCAAGCAACTTCACGCTCCCTCAGATGGAACCCCTTTTCAGAGCCCTATCCCAGCACTCAGCTCAGAGTTTGACACACATTAATTACTCACTGCTATGGTTTGGATGATGCCCAAAGGTCCACTGTGACTGACAGCTCATCTGCAGGGTGGTGCGTGGGACCTTTAAGAGGCGGAGCTTAGTGGGAGATCCACAGGTCAATGGAGTTGTGACCTCGGAAAGGATCATGGGACTCCAGTCTCTCTAACTCCCTCTTGGTGATGTAGGCTCTTCTCCATGAATGTGCCTCCTCTATGACATGATGCAGCTGAGTGAAAGGGCCCTCACCAGAGCAGAGCCATTTGAAACCCCATCATGCCCTTAAACCCCCCAGACTGTGAGCTAAACAAACCTTTTCTTCTTCATAAGTAGCCTGTGTCAGGCATTTCATTATGGTGATGAAAAGCTGACTGATACACTAAGTGCTTGGTTGCTGTTGGAATAAGTGAATGAACAGATGAGCAAATATCCCTCTCCTGACGTCCTCTTTTAAGTCTCCTTTTAATATAATGACAGTGCAGAGCTATCATCAAGCAGGTCCCATAAATCACCCCATCTTCTTGTCATAAAACATTTCAGCCTCTTCTGAAGGCATACCTTTCACTAGAACAATAGGGAGGGTGGCGAGATGTCGAGAGGAAGCTAAGAGTACCAACACGTGTAAAATTGCTCAGCCGGGGAGAATTCACAGGAAGCTAATTTTATCCTCAGATGCATTTAGGCACAGGAGGCTGGCGCACAACCAACTCAAATTTCAGGTCAGCAAACCAACATAAAACACAGGGATCGGGAGCCGTACGCCTCGACCTTTGCACAAGAAGCAAGGCAGGCCACAACTCCAATTACTGCCAGCAGAACCAGAAGTCTAGCATGCCATTTAAATTTAGAATCAAAGATTGTTTATCAGATGAAAGATTCCTAAAGACAAAACAGAATAAAGCTCTCATATTGCAGATGAGACACCAGGGCCAGAAAGAAAAGTCCGAAGCCCAGCCAGAGGTACAAGGTTCATTATAGGTAGAGTTAGCGCAACCATCCACCCAACCAAACATGATCTAACTCTTAAATGTTCAACATTATTCATTATAATTATTGATAATTATCAGAAAAATGCAAGTCAGAACCACAATGCAATATTACCTCACACCTCTTAGATGGGTTATTATTAAAAAGATAAGAGAATAACAAATGACCAGGCATGGTGGCACACCCCTATAATCCCAGTACTTGGAAGGCCAAGACAGGAGGATCACAAGTTCGAGGCCAGTCTCAGCAACTTAGTGAGACCCTGTTTCAAAATAAAAAGTAAAATAGGGTTGGGGTGTAGCTCAGAGGTAGAATGTCACTGGGTTTAATCCTCAGTAAAGAGAGAGAGAGAGAGAGAGAGAGAGAGAGAGAGAGAGAGAGAGAGAGAGAGAGAGAGGAGAGAGAGAGAGACAGAGGGGGGAGAGAGAGGGAGAGGGAGAGAGGGAGGGGGGGGGGGAGAGAACAAATGTTGACAAGGGTGTGGAGAAGAAGGAACCCTTGTACACTGTTGATGGGAATATAAATTGATGAGCTATTATGGAAAATGGTATGGAGTTTTCTCAATAAATTTAAAATGGAACTACCATATGATACAGCAGTCCCTCATCTGGGTGTATACTCATCTGGGTATATACACCACTTCATAGCAACATCTACACTTTCACATTCATTGTAGCATTACTCACAATGGTCAAGACATAGAATCAACCTAAGTGTCTGTCAATGAATGAATGGAGAAAGAAACGTGATGCCGGGCGTGGTGGCGCACGCTTGTAATCCCAGCATTTGGGAGGCTGAGACCAGAGGATTCCGGTTCGCGGCCAGCATCAGCTACCTAGTGAGGCACTCTGCAACTTAGTGAGACTCGGTTTCAAAATAAAGAATAAAAAATAGGGCTAGGGGTGTAGCTCAGAGGTAGAATGCCCCTGAGTTCAATCCCCAGCACTGCAAAACAAACAAACAAACAAACAAAAACCTTGTGATTTATATACAAAGGAATATTATTCAGCCTTTAAAAAAAAAAAAAAAAGATCCTGACACAGATGAATCTGGAAGACATCGTGCTAAGTAAAATATGCCAGACATAGAAACAAAACTACTGCATGACTGATGTCACTTACATGTGGAATCTTTGAAAAGTTAGATACATAGAAACAGAGAGTACAATGGTGGTTATGAGGGCCTAGGGAAATGGAGACCTACAGGTCCAGGTCATCCTTGGAGAAAAGGAGGGCAGTAAAACACCAGGTCCCTGAAGTTCCACTCTGTTCCCAAGAGCGAGGCTGGGCCAGAATGCCCAGATCAATATTCTCTTGAAGGACACTGGCTTTCTCCCATGTATGCCGAGGATTCGGGCAAGCGGATGCTATCTGTAGAAAGCCACTTTCTTGCATGCATGCCAAGTTCCCGGGGATGCTGGTCACGAAATTGGACAAAGCAAGTTAAGCTAGTGAGGTCATTAGTTAAGCTAGTGAGGTCATTAGTTAAGCTAGTGAGGTCATTAGTTAAGCTAGTGAGGTCATTGCTTTTGAAGCCTAACATCTCAAGCCCATCTCCCTTTGCTAACTGGTGCAGAACCGAAGGCACCGTGGAGGGAGTAAGTGTCCCTCCTTCAGCCAGCCACCATTAGCCAAGGCATAGCGAGGGACAGAGGGGGGATTTTCTGGCAAAGGGTCGTGAGGTACGGAGGTGTTCTCTCTCCAGCCAGTCACCCCTGGACTTTCCCCGTATGTATTTTTCAATAAACATTATGTCTGGCTGGCCACCTGCAGGTATTTTCTTTGGTCTCTCAGCAACCTCACCCTAGCACCACTGGGCTGAGGGTAACACACAGGTCACAGGATATAAAGATGGAGTTATATAGGATGAATTTGTCTAGGACTATAGTTAATACTGTATTGTACCCTGGAGATTTTAGATGCTCTTACCACCAATAAAAGGGTAACGTGATGGATTTTAATTAACTTCACAGTAGCAACCAATTCACTGTGTGTATGTATTGTCAAAATATCATGGGGTGTACCTTGAACGTTTGCAATAAAAATAATAAAGAAGCCTTTCCTAACGGCGATATGATTACAGAATTGGAATAATAAAAATAACAACCAACCACTTTGGGAACACAAGCACGGTCTACGGATTGTGCTAAGTGTTTAGCGTGTATTATCTCATTTATTCCACACAATACCCATGACATAGCTACAACGGCCATTCCCTCGTTACAGATGAGAATGCTGAGGCACTGTCGCAGACAGATGCAAAGAGCAACCCCATGATGCCTGACTTCTGGTGGTCGGGCCTGTGTGTGATACCCTCCCCCCAGGAAGGGGGCCCTGATTTTCTTCTTACTAATAGAACCTAATGGAACTGATGGGCTGTCACTTCCACAATATGCTATTTAAGACTCTAACTCCACCTTGCAAGGAGACCCTCTCTACTGACTCTCTTCCTTGCCAACTTTAATGACGTAAGCCATGATACAGAGGGACCCACATCACACGTAACTGAGGGTGGCCTGCAGCTAGAGCCATCGAGAAGCTGAAGCCCTGATGTCCTATCAGGCTTTGAATCCCACCAACAACTTCCTGAGCTTGGAAGCTGATTTCCCCCACTGATCCTCAGAGGAGCTCCCAGCCCCAGGTGACCTTTGATGGCAGTCTATGAATCCCTGGAGCACAGACCCAAATGAGCAGCATCCAGAATCCTGACCCACCAGAATTGTGAGCTGCTAACATGCACGGGCGTGAGTAAGCTAAGCATCCTCCCAAGGTCATTAGCTGGCAGGTGGCTTAATTAGATTTGACCCCTGAGAGTTTGTTTTCTAATTATCTGGGATAAAATGCTACTATTAACCTCATACTTTGTTCCTTTCTCTCTCCTTCCTTCCTTCCTTCCTTTCATACTGGGGATTGAACTTAGGGGCATCTCCTTCTGAGATACATCCCCAACCCTTTTTTCTGAAATGGGATCTCACTAAGTTGCTGAGGCTGTCCTCAAACCTGCAGTCTTCCTGTCTCAGCCTCCCAAGTACTGGGATTATAGGTGTATACCACAATGCCTGGCCCTTCCTTCCTTCCTTCCTTCCTTCCTTCCTTCCTTCCTTCCTTCCTCTCTCCCTCCTTCTCTCCTTCCCTTTTATCTTTCCTTTCTTTCTCTTAGGAATGGAACCCAGGGCCTCACATCTACCAGGCAAGTTCTCTACCACTGAGCTACACCCCAGTCCATCCCTGTACCCTTTTTGTTCAATGTAAATGGACTGATACCCACATATATGGATTTTGGTAAACATACACATGCATTTCAGATGGAGATTATCTACATATGGGAGAGGAAATGCTGGGTTGCATTGTGGGAAAATGTTCAACATTTGTAGACACTGCCAAAGAGTTTTCCAAAACAATGTGCCAACGTCCATTACTACCAGTAGTGTAGGATCCTTCCTATTGCCCTACGTCCTGCTCAGTATTCGGTATCATCTGCCATTTTCAATTTAGCCATTCTGGTGTAGGTAGAGTTATATATCTTTGTGATTTCTCTGATTCCAATGAGGCTGAATATTTTGCATAGGCTATTTGTTGGGGGGGGGGCGCTATTTATTCTCTTTTGTGAGGTGAATGCTAAAAACCTTTGCCCATTTTCTATTGAGTTCACTGCCTTTTTATTACCGATGGGAGAGGATCGCTGCATGTTATGAAAATGAGTCCCTTGTCAGATAAATGCATTGCAAAGACGCACATTCCGCGGTCTGACTTTTACCTGTTTTAATGATCTGTGTTGAACAACAGAAGCTTTCAGTTTAATGTAGTCCATTTTCCCACGTTCTTTTTTTTTTTTTTTTTCCATTCTGGTTAGAGCTTTCTGTATCCTGTTTAAAATAATTTTGCCTGTCCTCAGATCATGAAGCTGCTCTCCTATTTTCTTTCAAAAGGATTTTATTCTTGTTTTTACTTTTGCTTCTGGTTTGGTTTATGTTGCTTTTTTCTTTCACAACTAGGTCTACAATCTGCCTGTCAGGTTCTTTTCATTTGAATTCCAACTACCCAGCAGCATTCACTGGAGTAGGGGGGTATGATAATAATTATCTCACCACCACACTGCAGTGTTGCCTTACAAACAAAGTGACTGAATATGTGTAGGTTTTTTTTCTGGACACCCTATTTTTTTACTGTCTGACTTTGTCCATTTCTATGCCAATCGTACCAATCACTATCTTGACTGCTATAGTTTTTAATAATTCTTGGTATCTAGTAGTTTGGAGTCCTTCATCTATTTTTTTTCTTTTTCTAGATTGCCTTTACTGGTCTTAACCTCTTTAAATTTCCATACAAACTTAAAGATTAGCTTGAAAATTTCTACCCCTAAAAAACATGGAGGAGGGAGTTAGTTGGAATGGGATAGATCAATTTAGGAGAACTTGGTATTTTCAAAATGTTGGGTTTTCTGATGTAGATATTTATATAAATGTATAAATATGATGGATTCATCCATTTATTTGTCTTCCTTAATTTATTCCAATCATGTTTCACAGTTTTCAAAAGAACTTCTGCTGAACTTACCCCCAAATATGCAGGTTTTAAAGCTAGTGTAAATGTAATTTCATTAATAGTTTATTTTCGGTTTATGGCTGCTAGCATGTGAAATAGTTTTGTATATTGACCTATATCCAGTACCCTTGCCAAGTTTATGTATGAGTTGTAATAATTTGTGCACTGATTCTTTTGGATTTTCCACATACACAATCATTCTCACTGGCAACGAATGGTAACAGGATGTTCTTCCCCAACCATCATTATTTTTACTTCTTTTTCTTGCCTTATTGCATTGTCTAGGATTTCCAGGAAGTGACAATAAGAAAAGGAGGACATCCCTGTTTTATTCTAGTCCTTGAAGGAAAGGTTTTCAATATTTCATCATGAAGTACAATATTTGCTGTAGGCTTCTTCTAGATCATTATTGGATTAATGGAGTGCTCTCCTATTTTTCATTAGCATGAAATAAGAAATCTGATCATGTCACTCCTCAGGGATTTTCAATGTGCCCACAAGTCTCTCTGGAGTGCACCGTAGGAAATGTATGCTCCCCTGTGCTCTCTACCCTCTGTCCTCCGTCACTTTTGGTTTCTTGAGCATGTCATACCTCCATATACCAGAATTCCTTTATACATGCATACCCCCTACCTTGGAAGAATATTACAACATTCTCTTTGCATGTCCTTGTGAAGATTTACTCATCCTTCAGATCTCTGCTTTAGGGTAAACTCTTCTGGAAGCCTTCCCTCTTCACTAACCCCCCAAAACAGATGAGGTTCTTTAGGTATAAGTCCTCAGAGAACCACCTGCCTTTTCTTAATAGAAATTTCCACCAGACTCACTATGACCACAAATTTTTTAGGAACCAAGACTGCTTTGCTCTCCACTATAATCCCAGGCTCCTGCACAATGCCCAGCTCCAAGCTCAGTGGTTGAATGAATGAATGAGTTGGTTAATGAACATGAGTATTTTTCATTTCTCTTGGTCTCGGTTCCCATAAGCTTAGGATGAGCTTCGTTTCTTTTGCCTTTGACATTTTATCATTTGGTTGGAGAATAGAATTGGTGCAAAAGGTGTGAGTCAACTTTTAACAATTGTAATTCTCTACATTTCTGGTCTCGATGGCTTTGCTGAATTTGAAAACATAAAGGCCTTTGGGGATGCTTTGTGACTGTGACCATTACTTCTCTGAGCTCATCAAGCTTCTCAGAAGCAGACAATAGGCTCTGGCCACAGGGGAGCACTGTCATCAGAAGGTAGAATGCCCTAGACCAGAGCTTCACTGCACGGGGGGCCTGTATTCTAGAACCAAAGCTACGCTAACTTCCCTGTCATGGAGTATTTCTAGCTACTTCAAAAACCAAATCCACTTCCATCTTCACCACTGAAATGAAGCCCTTTGATGGATGAAAATACAGACAACTCCAGATGAATTGGAAGATAAATGTTTGTATCGCAAAAAGAATCATTTGTAAAATCAAACCGTTCTCCGTTTTAAATTCACCCAGTATGCTTGTTGAAGAGATTGACACAAAATTATGACTCCATTAAAAAAAAAAAGCCATTTGAATCCATCAGTCTATTTTCTCTGTAAAGCATGATAAATCAAAAAGCTCCAAAATGGCCCAATTGCTCTCTTATCATTTGTTCGTGTAACCTAGTCACTTCCAGAAATTATGATGCTTGTTATTTTGTGATTTATTTTGTTTTTAATTTGCCTGACCCAACAAAAGCGAAAGCCCCATGAAGACAGGGGTCTCATTGGCTCTGTTTGCCACTGCGTGTCCCAGGACCCGGTGCAGGGCTTGGATGACTGACTGTGGCTTGCTGCCTACTCACTCAAAGAACGACCAGACCAACGACCGTTCAACTTACCTACCATAGACACAAAAGAGACTGTGCCAAATCAGAGGTAATTGCACAGGACGGAAACTATTCACTGTGGGAGAATTCACCTACCTCTAAATAAACAGCAAATCACTTAAAACTTAAACTAGCCAGGCGTGGTGGTACACGCTTGTAATCCCAGCATTCGGGAGGCTGAGACCCGAGGATGCGGGTGAGGCACTCCGCAACTTAGTGAGACCCTGTTTCAAAATAAAGAATAAAAAAAAGGGCTGGGGGTATAGCTCAGAGGTAGAATGCCCCTGAGTTCAATCCCCAGTACCACACACAAAAAAAAACTTAAACTAGAACTTTGTTAAAGTTAAGCTCCCTTTCATCTTTTCTTTATGAAGTCTGGCAAACTCCTTTGTGTTATTGTTGTTGTTGTTGTTGTACTACAGACTGAACCCAGGGACATTCTATCTTAGAGGTGTAGCTCAGTATTTTTATTTTGAGACAGGGTCATACAAAGTTGCTGAGGGCCTCACTAAGTTGCTGAGGCTGGCCTTGAACCTATAATTCTCCTGTCTCAGCCTCTCAAGTATTGAGATTACAGACATCTGCCACTACACCCAGCTTGGGAAACTCCCTCAACCAATTGCATGAATAAATCTGGCTAGCACTGACAACCATTAACGTTCCATTCTTATTTATGCCACGTGTGCAAGTCAGGTCTCCTGAAGCTCCTCCCTGTCTTCATGTTGCCTTCGGGTCTGAGACCCAGGCTGATGGGGCAGCCTTTTTCTAGAACATTCTCTGTCCAAGGAAAAGTGAAAGAGAAGATGGCGAAGCGTGCCTTGGCTTTGACATGACGCAAGTTACGCTTACGCCCGTTGCCGTCGCGCTGACCAATCAGGAACCATGGGCTAGCTTGCACCACTGGAGCAAAGAGAACTGGGATACCTGTGTAGCTTGGTATGCACGCGGGGGGGGGGGGGGGGGGGGGGGGGGGGGGGGGGGGGGGGGGGGGGGGGGGGGGGGGGGGGGGGGAGGGAGGGGGAGAGAGAGAGACATTCCAGTCCAAATTCAAAAAGAAAAATAAATAAGCCCTGTTCTCATTTTACCCTGGAAAGCCACCAAGGAACTACACTTGGCCAGTCTCAATTTATACAGAAGTGCAGGGGAAGGAGCAGGTTTTCCCCTCCAGCACACTCAGAAGCAGCCTCCCATGACAACACCCTCCCCAGCAGGGATTCATTCTCTCATGAGTCCCCCACCCCCTCCAGCCCCCTCGCCATCTTCCCCAAGTGCTCAGAGTTCTTCAGGGTGGGGGGTCTTTTTACCTTCTTGTATAATTTGCCTCAGATAGAAAGCAGAATTCTGGAACTGGCATTACCTTAAGGCCTGCTGATTTGGCTAACTGCAGCCGGCTTTTACGAGTGACCTTTCAGCAAAAGGAACTCTTCTGAGCCACTATTTTGAGGAAATTGTGTGTCCCCTCCTCCTGGGACTCATTACTTAAAGGGGAGAGGCTTTTTTTTTTTTTAAGAGACCAAGAAGTGACAACAGAGGAAGGGAGTCCAGACAGGATATTTCTGAGACTTCCGATTTCAGGCTGTATAAACGGAAATGGAAGGGGTGATGGGAAAGCCAGTGGTAGAATGATTTGGGTGAGGAAAAAAATAAATATGCACAAATTTTGCAGCATTTATGGATCTCTTACCATGCCCGTGACGTGCTGTATCATGCCCTGGAGAAAGTTCTAGAAGACACACAACCCAAGCACCCGAGGCGCCAACAGGCTAGCAGGGAGGCAGCGAATATTTTTTTCATGAAGTATATAAAATGGAGTTATGCGTAAAACAAACAAGATGATCACTTATCCAGCCTGGGACCACCTGGGAGCTGCCACGGTACTAAATTCAGAGGCTAGGAGATCTGGGAGCGAGCTGGGGACTGGGGCTGAGCTGGCTATGCACGGCACCGGGGTGGGAGTAGGGGGTATGATGAAGAAGAGGCATCTGGGCACAGGATGGGGTGCAGGGCAGTGAGGATGGGGTACAATGCAGACTGTCCCTGCAGCTGGAGGAGGCTGCACTCGGAGCCTGGAGAGAGACGCTGATCAGAAGGCACCACCATGTCCGCCATATTTACTAAAGGAAACAGAGTAGGGCGGTGCACAAGGGTAAAAGATGCTGTACTGAGCCAGGCATGGTGACATGCACCTGTAACCCTAGTACTTGGAAGGCTGAGACAGGAGGATTGCAGGTTGGAGGCCAGCCTCAGCAACTTAGTGAGATTCTGTTTCAAAAAAATTTTTTAAAGGGCTGAGGGTATAGCCTGGAGGTAGAATCCCTCTGGGTTCAATCACCAGTTCCAAAACAAGTTAAATTTAAAAAAAAAAAAAAATGCTCTACTTAATGGTTATTAAAACTCATGCTGTCATCCCAGAGTAAACACTGGGCAGCACCTTCTCCAAGTCAAACTCCAAGCACAGCTGGAGGAAAGACAAGCCAGCCTCTGTGAAAAAAGAAAGAAGAACATTTGCTCCATGTTAAACACAAGAAAATCCATCTCCTTGGCATGCCAAGCTGTACTCTGCTAGTCGCAGGACTGGACGGGCCACTCCTGCACAAAACGTGATATTCCCATGGTCTCTTCAGGCCCACGAGGTCAGGAGCTTGAAGCGACACCTGGCCCATAGTACCAGGAAAGCACATGTGTTGACCTCCTACAGCGACATGCTGCTGGTGGCTGCTCCTCCCAGCTGACAATTACCGTGTCATCAGGAATGTCGTGAGCCAGTGGAGATATAAAAGGGGCACTACAAATGAAGCCATATAAACTTGCGATTCAACAAACTGTATTAAACACAGACAGGGGTAATAAGTGCTGAAAATTCATCGTTTCCTAATCATTTTACTGTATTTTACTGTGGTCTTTGTTCTGAAGGTTATTTATATTTATTTTATCTGTGTGGTAGAAATATTATGTTTCTACTCCGAGTTCAGCAAACACCATGTCGGCAGCTTGAAATCACATGGTAAGAGTATTTACACCATGGAAACTGACAAATACCATGAATAAGGTCCTCCCCTCCCGCCCACATCCCCTATGCAGAGCTGATGGTTAAACATTGACCAGCAGACCGCTGATTTCATAGGACATGTTAATATCTTATGTCAATAGGATAATATACATGGTAGCTATTTTCCCCCGCCTTTGCTCCGTCAAACCCTAAGCAACCCGAGACATGTGTGCACAAGCTACACAAACACCCCATCTCTCTACCCACCTACATCTCTGAGTTCTTCAACACACCCTTAGGATATACTCTGTTTTCTCATAGATAAACACCACGATGTGCGAGTCAAACCCTTCCTTGCTGGGTTTCTGTGTTAGTCAGCCTTCTGTCACTGTAACAAACACCTGAGATAATCAAGTTATAAAGCAAAAAGGGTTCTTTTGGCTCACAGTTTAGGAGATTTCAGTCCATGATCAACTGGCCCATTGCTTACAGGCCTATGGCAGAGACACATGACCTTCAGGGGTAACTGGTGGGGCAAAACTACTCACCTCATGGTTGCAAAGTGAAGGAGAGAAAGATGAAGAGACTGGGGTCCTTAAAGACTCATGCATTAAAGGACCAAGCCTCACAACCAACATCCAAACTACAATAATTTTTCAATTCTTTCATCTGTAAAATGGCAGGGTTAGATAAGATGATCTCAAAGGTACTGCAACCAGTTGGAAACCTTTGCTTTCATATATCACCTCCTAAAACAGTCCTAATCAATGTAGTGAAAATATTCTTTTACTGAAAACAAAGGAGATGCCAGTATTGGTCCTCACCGCCCAGTTCTACCATGTGCTTGCCATGGAAACTGAGGCAGAGCTCTAAGCACTCGTGCCTCTGTTTCCACACCAGCAAATACATCTCTCTCATCACATGACCACCGTCCTCAGAGATGCCCACTGGTCATCTCTATTTTGAAGTAACACCATTGCCCGTTTTAAAGAAGATTTCCAAAATTAAAGGATCAGAATGCAGCAAAACGAAGCATGAAATCCTAATTAGATAAGTACGAATGATTTCAGAAGTGCCATTTACCTAAAGTGTCATAAAAATCAACATTAAACAAATGAGCAGAAATTGCAAATAATCACTTATTAGAATGGGAATTTCCTCTTTGAAAGATTCTTCTAACCCCAAAGGGCACAGGTAAGAAATTGTACATTCAATCAGGCTGAAAAATATACACATGCACTTCAAGGTCAAAGGCTGAGGCAAGAAGGCACCCAAACCAGCCCTGGATCAGGGCAAGTCTCATTCTGAAGAAAATTCTGAGTAGAGGTACCATATACTAGTTTTCCACAGTCAAAACAGAGAGACGATTGAGAGGGAAATTGGGAAAGTGCCATGGGACAAGTCTAAACCAGATGGGATCGGGCAAACCCAGGGGAACCCTGCAGCGCTTTGATCTGAAAACAAAACCCTGAACCCAAACCATCAGCCTGGAAGGCAGTAAGGATATTCACCAGTGATAGCAAGAGGGTACCCACACACACCCTCGCCTTATCTCTCCATGAAGGAGCTTTAGCATAAACCACACACGGGCCCCAGCAAAGAATTTGTCACCAGCCTATAGCAATGATTCATAAAATTAATATTTTACCCTTGCCAGAAGTGAATCCAGGTTTTTAAAGTACAAAACATATGATTTGAGGGCCCTTTTAAAGAAATAAGACTCAAAATTACTAAAATTGAAACTAAAAGTGAAATGGAAAGCAAAAAAAAAAAAGAAGAAGAAGAAGAAAGAAAGAAAGCATATAGTTTACAAATCATTTTTTAAACTTGACAAATATCACAAAATCCAGAAAAATCTGGAAAATGACATAAGGAAAAATTATCAATTAATTTGTTTTGTTTTGCTTTTTGGTGCTGGGGATGGAATCCATGGGCATTCTATCTCTGAGCTACACCCCCAGCCATATATATATATATATTTTTTTTTTGAAACAGGGTCTCACTACTTGCTGAGGCTATCCTCGAACCTGTGATCTACCTGTCTCAGCCTCCCAAATACAAGGATTACAGGTGTGTGCTACTAAGCCTGGCCTCAATTTACTTTTTAACATACTTTCATAATCTTTTTTCTTCTACATATTTCAATTATGTTCTCTTTTGACTGCATTTGACAGTGAATTTATTTATTTATTTATTTTCTGTGAAGAAAATACAAAAGTAAGACAATGTGTCCTGCAGAATGGTTCATCAAAATGTTTTTGGTAGATTACAAATGACTGTAAATTTTTGTCACTCCTTCTATTAAAAGGTGGGTGTTTTTTTCCTCCCCTCAAATCCCTCAAATCATGTATGCAGCAAAAGCAGCACTGTGAGATTTCCTCATGCAGATCTGCTGGCTTCTGTTGCCTTCCTCCAAACCCTCCCTCTTCGAATTCAGCCGCCATACTGGGAGGAAGCCCAAGTAGCCACTAGAGGCCACATGGAGGAGAACCAGGGGCCCTGGCAGTAGCCTCAGCTGACCTTCATCTGGTAGCCCGCACCAACACCTATCAAGTGAGACTAGTTCAAACCTTCCAACCAGACCAACTACAGGACTGAGTGAAACAACAGTTATGGTTTTAAGTCACCAAACCTTTGGGTGGGTTATGCAGAGACCTTCTTCCCAGTATTTTATTTTCTTTTTAAAATATTCAAACATAAAGCCAAAAGAATTTTACAGTAAAGGCTCATTCATACACCCACCTCTCCAACACTACAATTAACATTTCGTTCTATTTGTTTTATGGCATGTCTATCCTTGTGCCCACCCATCTCGTGTAGTTACGCATCTCAAAGTTGCAGACATCATTACATTTTATTCCAGACCCTTCATGGGTACATATTATTAATGTGAGTTAAAATGGTTTTCTTTTGAGGTAAAATGTACAGGAAATTAAACACACAAAGCATCAGTGTGCTATTGTCTGAGTTTCGATAAATATGCATGCCTGCACAACCCAAATCCTTATCAAAATACCAAGGATTACCATCACTGGGGGAGTTCTTCAGTGGCCTTTCTCAGTCAGTTCCCAACTCCTCTTGTTTTTTTGCCCATCATAGATTACCCTGCTTCTCGAGCTCCTACTCAAGGAGTGAGGGGCCTCTGGGACAGATGCTGTTTTCAACGTGTGTAGTTTTTAGGGTGAGGGATCTAACCCATTCCTGAAGAGACTACTGAGCCAAACACATTAAGAAATCTACTGAGGTAGATTTCAACAAAAGCTACTTTTATTTCCCTTGTATTAAAAAAAGGATGTGGGCTAGCGAAGCACGTTGGTGCACACCTGTAATCCCAGTACCTGAGAGGCAGAGACAGGAGGACCAAAGGTTTGAGGTCAGCCTCAGCAATGTAGCAAGACTCAGAAACCTAGCAAAACCCTGTTTCAGAACAAAAACAATTTTTTTAAGAGATGGGGGCGTGGCTCAGAGGTAGAATGCCCCTGGGTTCAATTCCCAGTACCACCGCCCCCCAAAAAAGGACATGGGCTGGCACAGTGCTCACTAAATCCACCCCCATATCTTACTACCCACACAGCTGGACTGCATTTCTCAGCTGCCCGGTGATTAAACCAGGTCACATGTTTGGGTCCCGGTCAGTGGGATGTAGGGGAAGGGACCAGAGCCCTGAAACCTCCTGATGGTTCTGTCCTTTCCCTTTGATCACCACCTTCCAGAGTCAAGAGATTCAGGTGGGCTCAGAAAGACCACCTCTCCCTAGGGAGGGCAGAGCCAGAAGACAAAAGACACCCAGACCCCTGTATCACCACCTGCAAAGCTGTTTGTCCAAAACCTGTTTGGTCTGTGATGAGCAAGAAAAAAAAATCTTATTTGTGTTAAACCACCACGACTTGGCAGGTGGGTGTTGCTGCAGTGAGCTGTATTGACTGTAATACAGCAGAAATAGGCAGGTACACCAAGCACTGCGTGTGCACATGGCTGTATCCCTGGGAATTGCACTACGATGTATAATTACAATGTACCAATAAAAGCAGAAAAATTGTATAGATGAAAGAAAGAAAGGAAGACAGACAGAAAAAAAGAAAAGCAGAAAGAAGAAAAGAGGAGGGAGGGAGGAAGGAAGGAAGGAAGGAAGGAAGGAAGGAAGGAAGGAAGGAAGGAAGGAAGGAAGGAAGGAAGGAAGGAAAGAATTTCTAGTGTTTTTACTGCTCACCTGCAAATGGTTTAGCAGTCCGGTCTTCCGCACTCATACACAAAGGAACAATTTCCTTGCTCCTCCAAATGCTGTGACTATGACAACACAATCTATATTACATGGATGTCCCTCATGCGGTAGAACCCCACCTGCTGAGAAATCCCCCCTCGGGCGAGAGGCAGGGCCACCCTCACAGGACGGACACTTCCAGGGCAGGTGGCTCTCCTGGCTTCCCAGGTGAGTGCAGAAGACCGGACTGCTAAACCATTTGCATGTCAGCAGTAAAAATACTAGAAATTCTTTCCTTCCTTCCTTCCTTCAGGCTCCTGACCTCAGCCGGTGCATTGAGTGCCCTCAGATCATGGAAAGAAACCAACGGACATAAATCACAAGGCTGTGGCGATTTGCAGGTCCCAGGGCACAACGACACAGGTCCAGATGGGGATAAACTCGGTGTCTCAGACACGAGGGCCCCAGTGGCTGGTTCCTCCCTGTCCAGGGGTGACAATGACTTCTGCCTGTGTTCCAGAGCTTGGGTCTCCAGCCTTTTACAAACCAGATGATTCCTTTCCAGTATGCTCTTGCTCTGTTGAAGCTAAGTGGGGTTGGTTTCTCATGTTTGCAAAGAAGATTCCAAACTGCTGTACAAACCCAGCCATGACAAGCGGGCGTGGTGGCGCACGCTTGTAATCCCAGCATTCGGGAGGCTGAGACTGGAGGATCCGGGTTCGAGGCCAGCCTCAGCTACCTAGTGAGGCACTCCGCAACTTAGTGAGACTCGGTTTCAAAATAAAGAATAAAAAAAAAAAAAAATAGGGCTGGGGGTGTAGCTTGGAGGTAGAATGCCCCTGAGTTCAATCCCCAGTACTGCAAAAAAAAAAAAAAAAAAAAAAAAAAAAAAAAAAAAAAAAAAAAAAAAAAAAAAAAAAAAAAAAAAAAAAAAAAAAAAAAAAAAAAAAAAAAAAAAAACAGGAGAAAACCAAGGAATGAAGCTTGATGCGGGCAGTGCCTCTAACCCAGCCTGTGAAAAGGTCACGCCTGAGACAATTTCTTCTGCTGTTGGATATGACCTCTTACCAACCAATAGCATTCTGTAAAATACTTTTCTTATTTTAAAAGTAGTATTTGCATTCATGGAGGTGCATGCCTTTAATCCCAGTACTTGGGAGGCTGAGACAGGAGGACCGCAGGTTTGAGACCAGCCTTAGTAACTTAGTAACTTAGCGAGGCCCTCAGCAACCTAGTGAGACCCTGTCTCAAAAAGAAAAATAAAATTGTGCTGGGAGTATAGCTCAGAGGTAGAATGTCCCTGGGTTCAATCTCCAGTAACACATAACAGAGGCAGTACTTGTTCACTGCAGCAACGTAGGGAATATGAAGATTATAATGAAAATTTTAATTACTCCTCATCTCATCAAGCCAGAAATAACCTATTACATTGCCTACAAGATTTGTTCCTAATGCAAATTTGAAACAGAAAAAAATACGATTGTAACATTTTTATAGTTTTATAATCTTATGATCAAGTTTCAACATTATTCATTTGCTTAGCATTTATTTTAAATAAATAAATATTTAGCATATATTTATTGTATGGCAAGGATGTGGAACAACTAGACAGTAGAAAAGAAATTTTGATGATAGACATGTAAAATAAATATCTAAACTGTTTCTTTAGGAAATAGTTTAGTAATTACTAAAAGTTTAAACATAGAGTTACCATTTGACCTGAAAACTGCACTCCTAAATATGTATTCCAAAAGAGATTAAAACTTATGGACACACAAAAACTTGTACACAAATGCTTATAGCAGCATTACTCATAATAGCCCAAAATTGAAAATAACCCTAAATATCTATTACCTGATGAATGGTTAACTAAATGTGGTATATCCTAACAATTAAAAAGATTAAATTACTGGTCCACACTACAACACAGATGAAACTTGAAAGTATTATGCTGAGTGAAAGAAGCTAGTCACAAAGGGCCACAAGTTGCATGATTCCATTTACACGGAATATCCAGAATAGGCCAATCCATGGAGAGAGGAGTTAAATTAGTGGTGGCCTAGGACTTGCCGGCGGACAGCAAACGGGGAGCCACTGTTCATTGGCACAGGGGTACTTGGGTGGGGGAGTGAAAATATCATAAAATTAATTATTAGGATCGCTGCACGTATCTGTAAAAATACGGTAAGACAGACTGAAAACCATTGAACTCTATTTTAAATGGGTGAGACCAAATGATTTGTAAGCTAGATCTCAATGAAACTCTTACCACCAACCCCCAAAAAAAGGTCACTTACATATGCCATGCTCAGGCTCATCGCTAGTGATATAAATAAGATAGATTTGGCCTCTACCGTGTGTGTGTGTGTGTGTGTGTGTGTGTGTGTGTGTGTGTGTGATTATATCCATTTAGCAAACTCCCTATTATTGAAAAGTGAGATTGCTTTGACTTTTTCACTCTGATAAATCACATCAGGATGGACACTAACAGAGTTATCTTCCATCCATCTCTCTCCTTCTTTTCTTTGGGAAGATTTCAAGAAGTAGAATCATTCAGCCAAAAATATGAGTTTCTGAATGCCCGAGTTATTTTCTGGGGCTTTGTTTGAATTCACACATCCATGCCCAGCAGAAGAGAAAAATATTGCTACTTCTGTCGATGACTCCAGTAAAGAACAACCCAGCACCCACCTCCTCGAGGCTTCCTGGGCCACAGCTCAACGGGCCAAAGAAAGGCAGCCCACACACATCATTTCTTCCATCAAGAAAGACAAAGTCAGCCGGGCATGGTGGTGCACGTTTGTAATCCCAGTACTTGGAAGGCTGAGACTGAAGGATCCAGATTTGCAGCCAGCCTCAGCAATTTAGTGAGGCCCTCCATAACTTAGTGAGATCTTGTTTCAATATAAAGAATAAAAAAACTAGGACTAGGGGTGTAGCTTGGAGGTAGAATGCCCCTGGGTTCAATTCCCAGTATCGAAAAAAAGAAAGAGAAAGAGAGAAGGAAGGAAGGAAGGAAGGAAGGAAGGAAGGAAGGAAGGAAGGAAGGAAGGAAGGAAGGAAGGAAGGAAGGAAAACTAATGATTCCTCTAACTATTCTCTGGGGCAGGAGATCCAGCATCCAAGTGAGAGCCGTGCAATGCAGGAGCGCAGCCTCCACCCCTGTGTGGGGCTTCGGCACACCCGGCCCCTCTCCCTGTCTGGGTCGGTCACTGGGCTTGCCAGGTGAGAAGGCCTCACTCCATCCTGGATACCTGGGGCACTAAGGTCTGCAAGAATCGCTACCCAGCGACAACTGCAATGGATCGTAGCATCTCCCGGGGTCTAAAGCAGCCTCTGCAGCCATGGTATGCTTTTATGTGGACTGCTCTGGGCTGTGGGACCAGGAAAGAAGAACTCTTAGCTGCTCTGACCTCTCCATCTTCCATAGACCTGAGGTGAAAGATCTCACATCAGCACAAAAGCAAAACGCCTCTCTACATCACAGGTTCGAGCTCACACTGCCTCCTAACACGTTCCCCCTCTTGGTCAGCTTGGTGTAACTTTGCGCCTGGCAGGGCTCTGTAATTGAAGGTTTATAGAATGTTCTTTCTGGTGGATTTAAATAGCGGCAGATACTTTGACCATGTTCCCCCCGAGAGGCAGGTCTAGGACCTCCTGCTCCTCAATCCTGGACCAGCTTGTGACTGCTTCAACCAACAGAGCATGTGCAGGCAAAACGACCTTATGAGTCTTCTAAGACCAGGGAACTCTTTCTCAACGTGTTTGTTTGCTAGCTTCCTTTTAATCATTCCCCTAAGATCCTTTTGAGATATTTTCCCCAGTCACTTTCCTACTTCTGTGATATTTTAATTCCATATGCAGTATATATTTCTGGTATTATATGTATATCTGTGTTTTCATATACAAAAAAAAGAGTGATTTTTAACCCTCCCCAGGAACTAACTTTTGCCCACTACAAAGTAATATCATCCCTGTCAAAAATACAAGGCTAAGCAGGGCACGATGGCACGTATCTATAACCCTAGTACTTGGTAGGCTGAGACAGGAGAGTTACAGGTCACAGGTTGGAGACCAGCCTCAGCAATGTAGTGAAAACCTGTTTCGAAATAAAAAATAAAATTGGGCTGAAGGTTTACCTGGAGGTAGAATGTCCCTGGGTTCAATTCCTAGCATCCCTTCCCCGCAAAAAAAAAAAAAAATGGAAGGCTAGCTCACGAAGGGCCACACAGCTCCCCATGGTTCTCTTGGAACCTGTGTTCTTGGATCCTTTCGTGGCTAAGTATGAAGTCTGACTACTTGGAGGATGTCATATTAGTCTGATCTTCTGGAAATTCAAACAGGCAGAAAGATGCCCAATGAGCCCAGCTATTCCAGCCCTTGGCTATTTGAGTCTTCCCAGTACAGGAGGCAGACGTGGGAGTGGAGGAGCCCTCCGGGTGCCCTCAGCTCCACCTGAGAGATTCCCAAGCCAGGTTCACCCAGCCCAGCCAACTCCCAGGACCCTGGAGAGGATGTCAAAGAAATCAGTAGAGCTTCTTACGCTGCTGAACTCCGAGGAGGTCTGTTACACATCAGTGGATAACCAGAACGTTTAGAATGCACATTTATTGACTCAATGTACTTTGCAATGCCATATGAAGTTAGTACATACATTTCACAGATGTTGCCAATCCTGGCAACTCATCCAAGAAGAACCAGAGACCTGCACGCTGCCCAGAAACCACTTCTCCATGTTCTTTCCCAGGGGTAACTGCCTTTGGTTCTTCTACCCACCAGGATATCCATTTGTACATCCTTTTTGTTCAACAAGTACCTATTCATTACTACCTGTCAGGTACGGTGCTAGCACTGAAGATACAAAGAGGAATTGGAAGTCATAGCTCCTATATTCAAGGAGCTTGTAATCTAATTGAAGGACTAAACCAATACCAATTCAGGGTGGTCCGGATTATAAGTATGAACCAAGAATTAGAAACGTAAGCACAGAACATCATGGTTCACACAAGTGAGGACGGTACTCAGAATGGTGGAGACTGAGACTAGGGAGGTCAAGGGGGTCTCTTTGGAAAACATAACCTTGGACCTGAGTCTTTAAAAGTGAGAAGAGAGTTGAGCCAGGAGAAAAAAAGACAAGACAGGGGCATGAATTCCAGCAGAACGGCTATGTAAAGTCAAGAGAAAGGAGGCACCCGCTGGAAATCGCCTGTGACTTGCAGGAGTTTGGGTAGTACCGGGTGAGTGACTCAGCTGGCTTTGCTGAGACTTGATTGACTTAACTTTTTTTAGGCTTTAGTCATTTTAAAACTGAAATTCTCACATCCTGTGAAGCCCACCCCTCTCCCTAGTCCTGAGCAAAACATCGAGTCCCCCCAGGTGGGTGAGAGGGGAGCGTGGGACGGCAGGAGATGAGCAGAGGCTGGTCATCTAAGGCACGTCCACCTCATCTCCAGGACGGGGGGGGCCATGACAAATCCTAAGCAAGGCCAGTGGTCTGACGATTTAGCAGAACCCTGGTGTTGAACCTGGCCTGAGAACTGCTCCAAGTAGTTTGGGCAAAATAGTGTCTTCACTTCCCTCCCAGTTATTCAGGGAATCTTTAAACATCCTGAGATGTCTGCAGGTGTGGAACTAGCTACCCACCCCTACCTGCATTCCCTGGTGGACATAAGACCCAGAACCCCGTGGAAGACGTAGTGAATGGAGCCCACACACTGACACTGACTCTCTCTCTCTCTCTCTCTCTCTCTCTCTCTCTCTCTCTCTCTCTCTCTCTCTCTCTCTCATACACTGCAATATACTATATCCAGACTTTGGAAAGAGAAAAAGAAGGCAACCCAACCACAGCAGCCTCCAGCCACTGATTTACCTCTAGGTGCTATTTTATGGGAAAACCTCTCTGATAATTGTTTATTCCTGAGGGCTCCAAACCCTCATCTTCCATTCTCCTTTGAACTTGTAGAAATCAGTCCTTTACCCTGACATTGGCCTGTTAAGCTGAAAACGCTCAGCCCTGAGGTCACTGCATACAGCTCTGCGTTGCCAGGTCCAATGGCTGAGTCTCAGTCCACACTTCTTTCAATTCTCATCTGCACTTAGCACAGTTGAGGGCTCCTTCCTGTTTAAATTTCTACCATAAGGTATTATAGTTTTTATGCAGATAGTTACATATCTTTTGTTAGATTTCTTTTAATTTTTTTTCTTTTTTTTGGCGCATGCCTGCAATCCCAGTACTTGGGACGATGAGACAGGATTGCAGGTTCAAGACCATGCTCAGCAAATTAGCAAGACTCTCAGCAACCTACCAAGATTCTATTTCAAAACAGAACAAAAAAGTTATTTTTAAAGGGCTGAGGGAATAGCCCAGAAGGAAAATACCTCTGAGTTCAATCCTCAGTACAATCAAAAAATAAAAAATAAAAATAAATGATAAAAATAAATATTATAATTACTTGTTTCTGTATATAGAAATTCAATTAATTCTTATAAATTTAATTGTATCTGGAAACCTGGCTAAACTCATTTATTAATTCTTTTGTAAAAATAACTATGAGTTCCTTAGGATTATCTGCTTATATACTTATATATGCAAATTATGACTGTTGTATTTCTTTTTCTTGCCCTATTACATTGGCTAAGACTCTCAGTACAATACTAAATAGACGTGGTAGCTGTAGACATATTTGTTTTATTCCTGCCTGAAAGGGAACACTTAAAATTTCACAATTAAATCAGATTTTTGCTATAGGTTTTGTGTTGATGCTCATTATCAGATTAGGAACTTGCCTTCTAATACTAGTTTGCTGAAAGTCTTATTATGATTTAAAGCTGAATTTTATAAAAAGACTTTTCTTCAACTATTGAAATGATCTTATGGTGAGATTTTTTTCTTTGTTCTAATAATACAGGAAATTCATTGATTGATTTTAAAATGTTAAACCAACTTTTCATTCCTGAGGCAAACCCAATTTAGTCATCTTTTTGTATTGCACTAGATTAAGTTCGCTAAGATTTTTTTCTCTTTTTTTTTCTCAGTTAGCTTTACTGGGGGGCTACTCTTATAATAATCTTTTTAAAGAATCAACTCTGGGATTTACATATATTTCTAATGTATATCTGTTTTCTTTTTTACTGATACCAGGTCATTCCAATTTTTTGGCAGTTCTGAGGATTGAATCCAGGGCCTCATGCATGCTAGGCAAGCACTCCACCACCAATCCACAACCTCTTCATTTTTATTATTTTCTTTCTCTAATGTTTTTGGGGTTAATATGCTATTCTTTCAAGAGCTTCTCAAGATGGAAATTTAAGTAGTTAATTTTTTAACTATTCTTTTTTAGACATATGCATTCCTTATTACAAATTCCCTTCAAGCATAGTTTTAGCTGCATTTTAACAGCTTGAATGTCATATTTTCATCATCCATCAGTACAAAATATTGTCTAATTTCCATTATGGTAGCTTGGGGTTTTTGTTTTGTTTTGTTTGTCCGTGACTTATTTTAAAGTAAACTGCTTAACTCCTAAACATTTGGGAATTTCTAGATATCTTTTAATTACTGGTGTTTCCTTCATTTCACTGTGGAGAGAATATATTTTATATTTCAACCCAGTGAAACTGATTGAGACTTGTGTAACAGTTAGATATTAGTTGTATTTTGGTAAAGGTTCTGTGTGCTCTTAAAAAGAATGTGCATTCTGCATTCTTCAGTATCCTATGTATGTAAGTTAGGTCAAGTGGATCATTGTATTTTTCATGTATTTTATATCCTTCCTGATTTTTGCCTGTTTATTCTATCAATTACAAAGAGAACTATCTTAAAATTTCTAGCCATGGTTGTGTATTTATTCTTCTCTTTTAGTCATGTCTATTTTTGCTTTATATATTTGGAGGCTATACTAATGAGTACAGAAATTTAGGTTTGTTATATATTCCTTGTGAAAAGATTCTTACCATTATAAGCTTTTCTCTTCCTGTCTAGTAATATATTTCATCTTTTAAGTCTACTTTATCTGATATCATTATACCTACACCAGCTTGCTTTTGTCCACTATGCTCATAGTATATCTTTTTCTACACTTTTATTTTTAACTTTTCAATGTCTTTAAGATATACTTCTTGTAAGCAGTATATAGTTGTATGTGTGTTTTTAAAGTGTAGTCTGACGATATTTGTTTTTAATTTGAATATTTAGTCCACTAATACTTGGTGTAATTATTGGCATAGTGGAGTTAAAACTTTCACTGTTTGTTTCATATCTACCTCTTGTTTAATGTTAAGTTTTATTTATGTTTTCTTGCCCTCTTTTAAATGGCTCGAATATTTGTTATTGTTTCCCTTTCTGCCCTCTATTTGATTCTCACTTATATATTGTTGTTTGGGTAGTCATCCTAGAGATTCCAATATGTATGCTTGACTTTTTTAAATCTACCTAAATTAGAATACTGCTACCTCTTGGACACTGCTAGAACTTTCTAGCACTTTTAATCTGTTTATCCACCCCTGCCTTTTACAGCTACTTTTGTCATATCATTTATTTCTGTGTGTATTTAGAACTTCTAAGGCATTCTTGTTTCAGTTGACAGATTTCAATTACATTAACCATATATATGCTCTTTCTAATCCTTCCTTTTGCCTCCACTTAAAGCACTTCCTTTTGCCTTGAGTATTCCTTTCAGTGCAGTTTAGTTTTTGTTTGTTTTCCGAACATGTCTTCATCTTAATTTTTTGAAGGATTTTTTTTTTTTTTTTTTTGCGGTACTGGGAATTGAACTCAGGGGCATTCTACCTCCGAGCTATACCCCCAACCCCCAGCACTATTTTTTATTCTTTATTTTTGAAACAGGGTCTCACTAATTTGCAGAGTGCCTCACTAGGCAGCTGAGGCTAGCCGTGAACCTGGATCCTCCCATCTCAGCCTCCCAAATGCTGGGATTCCAAGCGTGCTTGACATTTTTTTTCAAATTATGTCTCAAACTCTTTTCAGCATTTGTTCACTTTTCTCTTTCTAGAAAATTTCAAAATTTGTCTTTTTTTCTCTCTACCCTCCAATCTGGATATTTCCTACTCAGCTGTCTTCCAGTTTACTAATCCTCATTTTCACTGTATCTACTCTATTTTTAAAACTCTCTATTCCATCTTAAGTCCTGTTGTTTCATTTTTAAACAATAATGTTTCCATGTAGTTTTTCTATTCTTTTGATGAAATACTTCAATTTCTTCTGTTTTCCTGAACAGATGGACTCTAGCTATTTTTACATCTCTGGCTGAAAACTCCAGCACTGAGATCACCCATAGATGTGTTTTGCTTCTGATTTTCAGTCATTTTGTCCTATTTCCTAGCATATGTGATGATTTGTTAAATGCCAGACATTGTGAATGTAAAAATAGCACAGGCTCTAGCTAACTGCATAAACTTTTTCTTAGCTCTTTAGCTTTCTAGCAATAGCTTTGTACTTGTTTTCAGAGCCTTCACTCATCATGTGCAACTTCATAACCTGATACACCAATGTGAAATTGCGTGGGGACTTCTGAGCTCATTTTTCTGTGGTCCCCTTCTTTCTGGAATATTAGCCCTTAGAGTCCCCACTGTCTTTTCATCCATAAATTTTGACCATTGTCTCTCCACGTCAGTAGAACTGGTATAAGATTCAGACCACCTCTTTTTGCTTATCCTCTATTTCCCCTTACTGTGAATTAGCAAATGTCCCAAAGAGAGAAAGGAGAGGCAAATGTGAGGCTCACCTGAGTGAGACCGTTTTCTCTCCAGGATTTGACCTCTCAAGTCCTGGTTATCTTGACTATTCTCAAATGCTTTCAGGGCGATTTTTTGCCCCTCTCATTTTAGTATGTTTCATCTTACTTTATCATTTTCCCCTCTATTCAAGCTGCTCCAATAGAACCAGAAGTTCTGTGTTACTACCTTAAAACTTCAAGCAATCCTGTACAGTAGGTAAAATTATCCCTACTTCACATAAGAAACTGAAGCACAGGAGACAGAAATGATCTCACATGAGAAGGTAGCAGAGCCAAGTTTTATTTCAAGTTCCGTGTTCTTTCCAATATGACTGCTAACCTCACCAACAGCTCTCTGTGGAGAACATCTGGAACAATGAAATCCAGTGGAAAAATCAGATTTCTAAAAAAAAAAAAAAAAATGGCTTCTCTGTACACCAGGCTCTCTTCCTGCACAGGTAGGGCGCTTTCTCCTTCCTCTCTGACCCTCACCAACAACAGAGAGCCAGCCTGTGTTTCTGAAGCGGGAAGCTGTTGAATAATTCACAAGACAGGAGGGCTCTTGGCTCAACTCAACCTTGGATGAATTGTCTCCGTGGCCCTACCGAGATGAAGAAAAATATTTTCCTTGCGCAGTAAATGTGGTTCAGAAAGAGGATTCATTAAGTAAGATGCTATTTAAACGCACACGTATTCTGGCTAGTGCTGCACTTTTAGCGGAAGGTGATGCTTAATAGAGGAGAGAAGTTTAATCTCTCCTCATACTGACTTTCTAAATTTAAAAAACACACAACATTGCCACTAACGTTTTCAGGAAGATCGGTGGATGCATCCCCGCACACTTCTTTTTAAGTGCCTGTCCTTTAAAAGGCATCTGTTATTGACTGTAATAGTGTGAGTCATAACAAATGCATTTATATTCATGTAGATATAATCTCCACTTCCACAGGTGTCCCCGCGCAATGTACAATTGCCTAATGAACCCTTAAAATAAAATGCTGCACCGAGAACTGAGTTTGCCTCTCCTATAAAGAAAATGAACTCCATCGGGCTGGCAAATGGGAACCTCGCATCCTAGATATTGTTAATGGGATGGCTTTCTTGCCGCGATTCCTGCGGGGAATAATATATAGGAAAATGATGTTTCTCCTTTGTGATTACATTACCATATGGAGTAATTTTCCTTGACAGGGAGGTCATTTCGTCTGATGAGTTCGCGAACAGTGAAATGGAAGCTTGGTCCTATGACAGTGAAGGACAGATTGACTTATTAAAACGGCTACATTACGGGCTTTTATTAGTCTCTTTCACATTTGCTCTCTTTGAGGATCCAAAGCGTGAATGCATTTGGAGAGTCCATCAGGAAATATTAAGGATGGAAATTGGACAGGATGGTCATTATTAAAAATGAGAAAATCATCTGGAAACACGGGGTCTAGAGGCCCACTCTAAGGCTTACAAAGACAGAATCTGAAGAGCAGATCAGATGGGGGTGAGTATGAAAGGGGAGGGGAGCAGCCACGTAAGATAAACAGCCAGGGTTTTAGGAAAATTATCCAGGCATCTGAGTTCACAGAAAGCTTCAATGCACTGAACAAAATTTATTGTCCTGGACACATGAACGAAAGAGGAAAAGTGGCTTCAATCTAAAAAAGACTTCCCAAGCACTGAGAAATGTTGCTTTACTTGTTCATCAAAACATCGCTCGAGCTGGGTGTGGTGACATGTGCCTGTAATCAGGATACTTGAGAGGCTGAGGCAGGAGGATTGTAGGTCCAGGGCCAGCTTCAGCAACTTAGCAAGACTCTCAGCAACATAATAAGACCCTGTTTCAAAACAAAAAATAAAATAGGACTGGGGATGTAGCTCAGAGGTAGAATGTCCTGGGTTCAATCCCCTCCAGTGCCAAAAAAAATTTTTTCAATAGTCATGTGCTCATTCTTGTTCCCTTCAACGCATTCATTCATTTATTCCCTGAGCCTTGGTGGATCCTGTCAATGTACTAGGACCACACACACAAAAAAGAGCATGACAAGTAGCCCCAGGTGTGGAAGGCAAGACAAATAAGTCAACTGTATTTGCCTGATAGTCACCAGATAAGTCCAATATATGGAAATATATGGTTCATTCATTCATTCATTCATTCATTCAATGAATCAATATTTAATGAGCACCTACCATGTTCTAAGCTCTGTACTCAGCACAGTTGACAAGAGAGTCTTTGGGCATTTATAATGTTAATAGGAAAGACATATGATAAAACAAATAAATTGTTAAAGGCAGAATTATGGTTCAGGTTGCAGAATAAGCATGGTGAGATGCCCACACAGCTCTGTTCTAATTCACATGGTTCCAAGCTCAGAGGAAACACTGGACCCTTTGAAGCATCGTCTGTTAGCTTCCTGGTATCTCAAAGCTCTGCTCTTAAAGATGCTCTGAGAACAGAGGCGCTCTTTATCCACAGGGTCTGAGCTGTGATAAAATAACAGGGATCGTGACCTGCCACACAATCGAGCCACCCCAGGCCCCTGCTGGTTTCCTGGAGGCAGGAGTGGGATGCTGACTCTGGAGCCACCACCTAGAAGCCGGGGTCCGCAGACTTCCTACTGCAGCTTCCCTTCGTAAAACCTGATCACTGTTGACCCAGAGCCTAGCACAGTGCCGGGAAGGTGGAAAGTGGCAGCGGACATGTCCTACCTGTTGGTGGGAGTGTAAATTGGTCATAGCCACGACGGGAAGCAGTATGGCGGGTCCTCAAAAGATAAAAACTAAACCTAGAATTGTCCTAGGACCTAGCAACCCCACTTCTGGGTACATGTCCAAAGGAAATGAAATCAGTATGTGGAAGAGACATCGGCCCTCCACGTTCACTCAGCACTAGTCACAGTAGCCAAGACAAGGAGTCAACCTAAAGACCATCCGTGACGAATAAAGAGAACGTGCTGTGTGTATACAATGAAACGCTACTCTGCCATTTTATTTTATTTTATTGGTACCGGGGATTGAACCCAGAGGCATTCTACCCTGAGGTACACCCACAGCCCTTTTTTATTCATGTATTGATTGATTGATTGATTGATTGATGATTTTGAAACAGGGTTTCACTAAGTTGCTGAGACTGGCCTCAAACCTGCAATCCTCCTGTCTCAGTCTCTTAAATACTGGGATTACAGGTGGGTACCACCATGCCTGGCTCTACTCAGCCTTTTAAGAGGAAGGAAACCCTGTGAAATGCAACAATTGGGAATGCACCTGGAAGACGGAAGACGTTTTGCTAAGTGAGATAAGTCAGGCACCGAAGGACAAGTAGTGCATGACGTCACTTATGTAGGGAATCTAGAACGCTGGAACTCAGAAGCAGAGAGGACACAGTGGTTACAGGGGTGGGGGGTGGGAGGAGAAGGTAAGGAGAGGGAGATGTTGATCAGAGGGTGTACAGTTTCAGTTAAGCAGGAGGAGTAAGTCTGAGGTATGTGGTACAGCGCAAAGATTATTGTTCATAATACATAGATGTAGCTGGGCGCGGTGGCCAATGCTTGTAATCCCAGTACTTGGGAGGCTGAGACAGGAGGATTGTAGGTTTACAGCCAGCCTCAGCTACTTAGTGAGGCCTTCCGCAAGTCAGTGAGACCCTGTTTCAAAATAAAGATTAAAAATAGGGCTGAGGATGTAGCTTGGAGGTAGAACGCTCCTGGGTTCAATCTCCAGTACCACACACACACACACACACACACACAATAATAATAATAATAATAATAATAATAATAATAATAATAATAATAATGATATATGTAAAAATTGTTAAGAGAGTGTATTTTAAGTGGTCACACCACAAAAAAAATATGTGAGGTGGCAGATATGTTAATTAGCTAAATTTAATTATTTTACAATGTGTGTATGTATTAGATCATCACAGTATACCTTATAAATATATACAATTATTAGTTTCCAAGTAAAAATCAAAATAAGTAAATAGGTAGGGGCTAAACGAATGCTAAGACAACATTATGAGGGTAAGAAAAGTACCATGAAGATAACCAACAAGTCCTCTGATGCGAACGCCCCGTGGGAAGAAGGAAGTGCAGGAGAGAGGCCTCAGGCCTGGCTCAAGACTGGCGCTGGGCTGGGTACTCCCTTCCTGGAGCGCCATGATGGACTCCACAAACTATGCAGCTTGAAACAACAGAATCTCCTCTCTTGCAGTTCTGGAGCCTTTGCAAATCCCAAATCCAGCAGGACCTTGCTCCCTCTGAGAACTTCCTAGGGGAGCATCCTTCCTCGCCTCTTTCATTTCTGCTGGCCCAGGCCTCCCCCACTTGGCTGGCGGCTGCACCCCTCCACTCTCTGCCTCCCTGATCAAATGCCCACCATGTGACTCTTACAGGGACGGAGGACTCCTAGGCCCAGCCAGATAATCCAGGATGGTGTCTTCATCTCAGATCCTTAAGTGCATCTGCAAAGACCCCTTTTCCAAATGTCACATTCACAGGTTCTGTGATGTGGGCAGGCCTTTAAGGGAGGCCATTAGTCCACCCCCCTGAACCCCAAGAATTTCCCTGCACTGATATAAAACTTACCCTAAAGGATAAGAGTGGCTTGCTGCATCCAGACTGTAAAACAATGTGGTTTATTCGAAGTACCTGCTCTTCTTCTGGGTCTTGAATTTGAGTATGTGCTAAGCAGATATCATACCTGTATAACTAGATGGACCCCCCGCCCCCAAACTCCCTGACACTGAGTTTCTGCACAAGCTTCCGAGTGTCAGGCTAACAGCAGCTGACAATAGCCAAAGTCCTTGTCATCCTAGGAGAAGCTGGGGAGCCTCCTCATTTCTGTTATTAAAGAAACAGGGTGATATTTTACACAGAGATATACATTAGTCATTTATTGGAGGCTTCTCCAGTGGTGGTGGCTGTCTACCTCCTTCTTAAGTTATATTCTTTCCTGAAATCTTCTATTTTCCCTTGGCATGCTCCCTGTCCACTCTGCTTTAACACAAGATGGCCCTCTATGATGCTATGTCTTTGGAAGCTGTGCTCTGTGAAGTTTTTCCCAGATGAGCCAAAATAGAAACTCAAAAGACGCCCAGTGGGCCTGCGTCCCTTAACTGGGAGAAACACCACGTGCCGTGCCGTGCCGTGCCATGGTGTAGCAACTGGGGCAGGTGAAGGTGGGCGGGAGATACAAATCCAAGCCCACGTCAAGAGGGCACTCGTGGGGAACCACACAGCTCAGCAGGGGACTGTATCAGCAACCTCAGTTGCTGACCCCCAGGTTCCCTGCCCCTTGGGCTGTTACCCTAGTCCCTCTGCACACAGTCTAATTCTGATGCCATTCTCAGCCCCGTGACTTGCTATGGCTTAAGTGATGTTAGCTAGCAGAGACTTCAGAATTACACGCACGTGTCGATGCATCTTTTACTAGTGGGTTTGCTTGCTCTTGTGTCTTTATAAGACCACACACGCATACCCATACCAGCCCAGAGAGGGCCATTTAACATGCAGGAGAGCTCAGATACTTTCCACCCAAGAATGTCCTAGCTCAGACACCAGCCAGCTCTCCCTAGGCACAGAGCAGAAAACCTCCCAGCTGAGCCCAGCTGGGATCCCCCACCCAAATGAGCTGAGCAAACACACAGGGTTTTAAGGCACAGTTTCAGGGGGGAATTTTTGGAATGACAAGTAACTGATACATAAAATATGTCACTCTTCACTTCTGGAAAAATCTAAAATGAGGTTTGCATCAGCCACTGCCACCTTCAGTTCTCATTTCACCAATCAAGATGAGATACTCTTCACACTTGAAAGTCTTTTTTTCTGTGATTGAGTATTTTGATGGGCTTAGACAGAATCTACAACCCCAAGAGAAAGCTGGGTTGACATGTTGTAGATAAGATTAGAAGACGACATGGAGGAGATATAGTAAATCCAAGCAGAAGTGTGAACCAAACAAACCCCCGTGTCTCTTGTCCCTCAAGAAAAGTCATTGTTAAGAGTGGACATTGAGCCGGGCGTGGTGGCGCACGCTTGTAATCCCAGCATTTGGGAGGCTGAGATCAGAGGATCCGGGTTCGCAGCCAGCCTCAGCTACCTAGTGAGGCACTCCGCAACTTAGTGAGACCTGGTTTCAAAATAAAGAATAAAAAATAGGGCTGAGGGTATAGCTCGGAGGTAGAATGCCCCTGAGTTCAATCCCCAGTACCGCAAAAAAAAAAAAAAAAAGAGTGGACATTGGCTCTAGTAGACAAAAGAGACATCTTGAGGTTTGGGTCAAGGAAAATGGAATTCCCTTAAGTGAGAATCATCCAAAGAGGTAACTTCATCCATCCCTCTGATGAATCCATCACAGACACACAGCAATAAGTGCTCCCACGGTACCCAGAGGCCGCCTGCTTCATTAGTAATGAGTTAATAGCTGGGAGTCAGATCCTTGAGGTTCAGGGACTCAGCGCCCAGGCTGAGTGACGACAGGCAGGTGACTTTGCTTCTAAATCTGAGTCTCCTCGCCTGTAAAGTGAGAACAATAGCAGCACACGCTTCCAGAACTGTCCCTGAGATTAGGCAAGTTACGCATGGGCTTAGCACAGTGCCCAGCTCTCAGTACACCCTGAACAAACGTGAGTCTTCCAGCCCTGATCAGCACTCCTTGCTAATATTTAATGCATTCATTATTTGCTGACAGATATCACTTTCTGCCATCAGGAGAGAGATCAGAAGCAGATGGGATGGAGAAGATTCCTTCTGCTTAAAACCAAAAATACAATTATTTGGCCTTGCAGCCTCTTTTTTTCCTGGATAAAGTATTCTAAGCGTCCTCCGTGACAGTGATGAACATACAGGAACATTGGTCCATCTTGTGGAGTGGAAAGAACATAAGCTCCAGCATCAAATAAAGCGGGGCTAGCATCCTTGGAACCTCTAGACAAGCTACTTAACCACCCTAAGCCTTGGTTTCTACTTTTATAAAATAAATGGGAGTTGCCTGCTTTATAGGATTATTTGAAAACTCAGTCATGATTAGCTATTATTGGCTTCCATATGGGAATCCGAAAGATAATATGGAACCCAAATTTCAAATCATATGCAGAGCCCATCTGAAATCAATGATCTGGTGTTGTGATAGTTTAGAGAACACATCTCAGTCCCTGTCAACCCTGTGAAACCTCAGCTGGAGACCTAACCAGGTGGCACCTGAGCCAGGGTTTCAATGAAGCAAGCCACTAAGGGCCATGAAACACTGGGGGAAAGAGTGCGCCCAGTGAGGGCAGCAGAGCGGGGAATCTCGGGCAGGAGGGCCATCCCTCCCGGGCAGCAGGAAGCAGAGTGAGCAGGAGAGGGTGGTGGTGCACACAGGGTGGCCAGAGTTAGGACCGTCCGGGATGCTGAGTGAAGCGATGGCAAGCCCAGAGAGCTGGTGAGCTCAGGAGAAGAGTGACCAGGTGTGCTATTAGCAACTCCAGGGATTAGGCAGAAAACAGACTCATGGGTGGGAGTGTGGACCAAACAGAAGGATGGGAGTGGTGAGGTTTCTGCAATAATCCAAGCAGAAGACAAGGGTGACTTGGAGCACTTGGTGGCAGTGACTGGAGATTGAAAATGTTTTGAAGGCACAACCAGTAGGACTTGCTGCTGGCTGGGACATGGGGCAGAGGAAAGGAGAGGGACCCAGAGTATCTGCGAGGACTTTGGCTTGAGTGTCAGCACAGGTTCCCACCTGAAGCCTCTGTCCTGGCTCTCCATTTTATTTACTCTTCTCCCGGCTGGCCCGTGGCTGCCTTCCTCCCAGGGCTCCCTCCGATGCTGCTCCATCAGCAAGACAATCCCTGACCACCATCGGTAAAATGATGCTCCCTAAGCCCTTGAATTGCTTTGTCTTTTTCAACCAGGTACATCCCTACTTGGCATCTGCCAACAGTCACATGTGTATTTACTGATTCCCCAGATGAGTTGCATCCCCCAGGGAGGCTACCAAAGAGGCGCAAACTCAGAAGCGTACTGCCTCGAGGTTCCAGGGGTAGCGGTCCAGGATCCAAGTGCCTGGAGAGCTGGCTCCTTTGAGGGCTGCAAGAAAGAGTCTGGCATTCCGTGGCTCCTAGAAGCATCGTCTGATCTCTGCCCTCACCTTTCCATGGTGTCCCCGGCATGAGTATCTATGTCCACGTCTCCCCTTCTTACGAGGACAACAGTGACATTGGATCAAAGCCCACCCTGTTCCAGGATGACCTCATTACTTAACTACATCTTCCATGACCCTGTCTCCAAAGGAGCTCACACTGAACTGCTGGGATTAGAGCTTCCACAAAGGGAATTTCCAGGGATGCAAATCGACCCACGACACTCACCAACTAGAATCAAGTAGATTGTGAACTTCAGGAGGGTAAGAACCTTGTCTACTGCCATAACCTCTTTACCCAAAGGCTCCTGGGCATACAGCATAGGCTGAATAAATACGTTTGTTCCATAAATGAATGAGTAGAGAAAACGGGAGGAGGAGAATCTGCAGGGGTGCAAATCAAGCGTGTCACTGCCGAATGATTAGGTCGAGATACTTATGAGAAACCCAAGCAGAGCTGGCAGGAAGGCGGTCTCGGCACACAGGTCATGGCTGCCACCGTAGACATGGTAGCCATCAGCGAGTGCAGGGCGTGGAAGTCACAAAACTAAATGGAAGGCAGCAAGGGAGAGAGGGGTGTCCCCTAAGGAGACGTCCAAGTAGAAGAGGAGGAGCCGGCAAAGGAGACTGGGGAAGCAGGGGGTAGGGAGCAAGAGAGGGTGGCCTAGTGTCTTCTGAGCTAGAAAAAAAAGCATCCCAAGCCAGGCATGGTGGCGCATGCTCGTAATCCCAGTACTTGGGAGGCCGAGACAGGAGGATCACAGGTTCACAGCCAGCCTCAGCTACTTAGTGAGGTCTTCCGCAACTTAGTGAGATCCTGTATCAAAACAAAGAATAAAAAATTGGGCTGGAGGTGTAGGTCAGAGGTAGAATGTCTCTGGATTCATTCTCCAGTACCAAAAAAAAAAAAAGAAGAAGAAGCATCCCAAGAAGATGGTCACCTGTGGCAACAGCAGCAGAGGGGTGAGGCAAAAGGGCCAGCCGTGGGATTTGGCAAGATGAAAGCCATCAGTGGCCTTACCAGTAGGGATGAAACCCAAGCGGAAGGGGTGATGGAAGAATGGGCAGGGAGAGAACAGAGGCAGGAGGTGCAGCCCAGCCTTCCAGGGGTTGTCGGGGGAGGGGAAGACCGGGCTCTGGTGGAAGGGGCGGGCGGGCGGGCGGCAGCTCCTCCCGGCTCCTAGCCCAGGGACACACAACGCTGGTTCCAAAGACTTGGGTCCTCCTGGACCTTCTCAAGAACCCAGATAGTCCGCCCCCCACCCCAGCTCAGGCAACTCGGCGGTGATTTGCTGCGCCCCGCACTAGATTCAATCTCCCTTTCAGATGCTCTCGGCCCCCCTAACCGCCTGACGGGTACCCTGAGAAGTGAATCGTAGTCCTGGGGTGCCGTGAAGGAGGACTGGCTTGGCGGCTGGCTGACTGCCTGCAGGGCAGCAGGCTTCCCGGGGGGCAGGAACCACCACTTAACAGTTTAAAATCCAGGCTCTCCAACCACCCATTTTCTCTGCAAGAAATCACAGCTAGAAGTGACCGCCTCAGGATAATGGAGCTGGGGGGCCAGAAGGAGGCTCCCGGAGACCCACAAGTGCCAGGACTGGCTGCCCCAAGAGGCAGGGGCGGAGGGGAGGAGCCTCCTGCCTGGCTCCCTGTTTCCATGGTTTCCATTCTGCTGCCTTGGGGACCGGCGAGGAGCAGCTGCACAGCCCTGAGAAGCGCTTCTCTCCCACCTAAGAGGCCTCTGGGAGGCAGCGTGGCCACGCCGAGGGCGCCGGCCCAGCTGTGCTTGAAGCCACATGGGGTACGCGCAGGTGTGGGGCGCCCCCGGGCATCTGTGTCTGGCAGCTGAGCCCCTTCTCTTGTCCTGGGAAAACAGGACCAGGGATTTGAACCGGGACCTCGGGATCTGGCCAGCTGGGTAAACTGAGCTTCTGCTGGCTCCTGCTCCATTCCGGCTGCTGGAGGGGTTGTGACGTCACTTTGCCCACACTGTCTCAGTTAACCAGAAGAACCAGCCCCAGAGGAAAGCATGGTGTTAGGCTCATTCTGAAGCTGGAAGAGCGAGGCTTGGGGTGGGGGTGGGGTGGGGGTGGGGGCGGGGTCACCAAACCCTAGTGGCAAAGGCAGAACTTGACCCAGACGGGCCTCTGCATCCCATCTCCCCCATGTCTATACTGCTGGGTGCTAGCCACTGGAGTGATTCCCAAAGGGCATTGGAGCTCTGGAAGACCTGTATCCCTGCAGTGTAGACAAGAGTTTGGGGATAAATTCACACCCAAGCCACCCTACACACATTTGCCAAAAAACCTACTAGGTCAACCACAGCATGTACGATGAGGTCACTGGGGGAGGCTGAATGCCTGGGAACCCCCATGACTTCTGTGACTCCCGGAGCATTTAATGACTTCTAAATAAAAGTTTCAAGAAACCAACTTGGTCTGTGCTGCATCGTGTCTACTAGGTCATGGGAAGTTAAAAGGTGAGAAGCCCCGTCCCCTGCGTTCAAGCTTAAAGTCTAGCTGGGACAGGACAGCTATACAGATACCGGAGAATGTGGTGGTTTTAAAACATAAATGCAAGAGCAGGATGTGGGATGCACGCCTGTAGTTCCAGTTAACCAGGAGGCTGAGGCAGGAGGATCACTGGAGCCCAGGGGTGTGGGACAGGCCTAGGAAACAGCAGGGGAGGGAGGGAAGGAAAGGAAGGGAAGAGAGAAGAAGGAAAGGAGGGAGGGGAGGGAGGGAGGAAGGAAGGGAGGAAGGAAAGAAGGAAAGAAAAAATAAAAAAGAATGAAAGAAAAGTAGGAGGAAGGAGGGAGGGAAAGAGGGAAGGAAAGGAAACCATAAATTCTAGGCTGGGGCTGCGTAATAAAACTGTAATGCACGCCACATCTGTAATTTTACATTTTCTAGCAGTGTGGTTTTAAAAAGTAAAAAGAAAAAGGTGCAATTAATTTTAATGGCCTTTTTTTGTGGATGTAATGTATCAAAAAAAATGATCATGTTACCAAGTAACCAATATGAAATAGTACTAATGTGATATTTTACATTCTTCTTCTTTTTTTTTTTTTTCTTCTGAGCTCTTTAAAACCAAGTATGTGCTTTACGTGCCTAGCACGCCTCCCAGCACCCCGAAGTGCCCAGTGGCCACGTGGCCGGGGTCCTGCGGGAAGGCTCCGGGTCTGATCAGGCCCTGCTGGCTTCACAGCCCGGCTCCACCGTTTGGGGGCGCGGGGCCCCGCCGAGGCCTTGCCCTGCGCTAAGCCTTCCTTGTCGGTTCCCTTCGCATCCACCTGATGGAGCCCGCAAGAGCAATGACCAGTGCACACAAGGCGGTAGCTATGGTGACTGTCACTAATGACAAACCAGAGCGGGGGCTGAGAGGAAGCCCAGGCAGAGGGGCCCCGGCTCCAACACCGTCCGGGAAAAAATGGCATCCCAGCGTTCCTGCTTCATTCCTGTGACTCCTGTCCTCCCTGGTCCCCAGGCAGCCTCTTACTCAAAGAATAACCCCAGTGCCACGAGGGAGGAGGGGGAGCACACAGGAGAGGAAGAAGAGAAGGAAGAGGAGAAAGGGAAGGAAGGGGAGAGAAAGAGGAGGAGGAGGGGGCAAGAAGGCAGAGGAAAGCCCAGCCCTGCCTGAAGAGTTCCAGAACAGCGCCCCCAAGGGGTCTGATTGAAAATAGCAAGAACAGAGCTGGGTCCCAGAACAGCGCCCCCAAGGGGTCTAATTGAAAATAGCAAGAACAGAGCTGGGCTTGGGAAGCTGAGACAAAAGGATCACAGGTTGGAGGCCAGCCTCAGCACTTCAGTGAGACCCTCAGCAAATTAGTAAGACCTTTAACAACCTAACGAGACCCTGGTTCAATTTTTTTTTCTTTTTCTTTTTTTTTTTTTTTTTTTTTGCGCTACTGGGGATTGAACTCAGAGGCATTCTACCTTCGAGCTACACCCCCAGCCCTATTTTTTTATTCTTTATTTTGAAACCGGAGTGCCTCACTAGGTAGCTGAAGCTGGCTGCAAACCCGGATCCTCTGGTCTCAGCCTCCCAAATGCTGGGATTACAAGCGTGCGCCACCACACCCGGCCTGGTTCAAATTTTTTTTAAAGGGGGGCGGGGGCTGAAAGTGTCACTCAGAGGTAGAATGTCTCCACGTTTGATCCCTAATACAAAAAAAAAAGGAAAGGAGAGAAAGAGAGAAACTAAAAAGGAAAGAAAACAGCAAGAGAAGTCCAGATCCAAAGCTCTACCTGCTTTTTCCTGTACTCTGCCTCCCCCTCCTGGTCTCTGGATCCAGTCACAGTGTAAATTCGGAAGTACAGCCCTGGTGCTGGAGGACCTAGGGTTTGGCAAGAAAGCAGCTGGAATCAGGAAGGTCAGATGGTCCTTAAGGTCCTCCTGATTCAGAGGGAAAGGTGTCCCATTCCGGTGATGGCATGAAAGCAGAGTAATTCCACCGAGAGACCGCTCTGCTCTGAGACACGGGATCTCGCCCCGAGGAACACAGACAAGGAAGGCACAGACAGCTCCTGTCCCTCCTGGTTCATGGCAGAGCAGACTCAGTCCACACCCTCCCACGCACCCACCCCAGGAAGCCGCTCTGCAGGGGGAGACCGGGAGGAAGGCGCAGTCCCAGCTTCGGGGAGCCCCCATCTTTCTGGGAACAGCACACATGAATAAAGCTCATGCTACAAGGTTGGTGGCAGGAGTGCGTGCTGGCGGCTTCAAAGCAAGTCACTGCTTCTGAAGCAGCAACCGTGAAAAGCACCCACAGTAATGAAAGCCACCACCCACCGCCACCTGTGGGACACTCACTTCCTCCAGAGCCCTGACATGCACCCTGAGCATCTGCATTTTATTCCAGCAACAGTCCTGGGAGTTTAACATCCCACGATGCCCAGGGGTGGCATCTGTGCTTGCTTCTCCCTGGCCTGAGCCTCTGTCTCTTCTCCAAAGTCCTCTACAGTCTCTGTATGGAGCCTGGGATATAAAACAATTTTCTGGAACTCATAAACAACTTGTTTGGACATGCCAGGATATTGCTCAGACAGCTTCAGAAGCTCATAAACAACCTGTTTAGACATGCCAGCATATAGCTTCAGAAACTTGTCTAGACATGTCAGCATAGGGCCCAGACCAGCAGGTCTGTGATGTAGTTGATAACAAACCCTTGGATCATAAAACTCCTTCTCCCCTCTGATGGACTTATACCACCAATACATTTGGACTACTGACAGAAGTCCGGCAGGGTTCAGTAAGCCTAGATGAGTTTGCCAAAGATACTGGACAATGCCCAGAAAGTCCTATAAGGACACAAGCTTTCCTACAAGCAGGGCGCTGAGCACTGGTTATGTATGACAGTCTGCCCGGGGGTATGACTCTGATCCAGTGACTTGCTCTGGTCTTGCTCTTCTCGCTGACATGACTGAGGATTACTACAAACTCCAAAGTGCTCTAAGCCCAGACCAACTCCTGAATCTCACCTTTCATTGCTGGCCTTGGCCCATGATTCCCTATCCTCTGTTTGTATTGTGTTATTTTGCCCATTAATTGAAGTGCTCTAAATATATAGAATTTGTGTGCTGTCTGGTACACTTATTCAACCTCAATTGTTAAGATTGGCTAGTGTGAAGTGTACTGTTTGACGCTCATTCATTGCTAATGGGCTTTGGCAAAGCAGCCACCCAGGGTCCGAACTTAGTTTAAGTTTACTCAGACAATTTCCTGATAGGTTCCTGCGTGCTAGAACCTTTGAGTGGTGAATGAACCTGGGGGCATCGTGGAAAGACACAAATTGAGTGTGGTGTCAAGCACTGATCTTAGGACCCTGCAGCCCTGTTGCTCATAATAGTCTCACAGCTGATCGCCTGCCCCCCCCCCAATGCCCAGGTGCTCCTGACTTAATGAGGCTGTGTCCTGATAGACACATCGTCAAGCTGAAAATATGGTTGAGGCCAAGACGCATGCAATACACCTAACCTACGAAGCTTCGCAGCTCAGCCCAGCCTACCTTCAACTTGCTCAGAACTCGGATTTAGCCAACATTTGGGCATGATCATTTGACGGAGAAAGTATTTTATAAGAAGGGGTTGCATAGTTCATTTAATAACATATTGAATTCTCTACTGAAAGTGAGGAACCGAATAGCTGATTGACAATGTTTTCGCACCATCAGAAAGTTAAACAACTCTCAGTCAGACCATCGGAAGTTGCTGAGCCTGGAACCAAGAATGCCAAGTCAAGTTCTGTCCTTCTTTCTGCTTGAGCCCTCTAGCGCCCGCCCTGCCCGTGTCACTCAGGGTGAAAGGTGGAGTCTCTGTGATCACCTGTAAGTCTTAGGTGGCCTCTCCCTCCTCCCTTTGCCTATTCTTCCCCCTGCTCTCCAGCCTCGCTGTCCTGCTCTTCCTGGACTATTCCTGCCTCAGGACCTTTGCTCGAGCTATGTCCTTTGCCTGGAACACTCTTTTGAGGCTACCTGCCTGCCTGCCTCTCTCATCTGCTGCAAAGCTTGACTCCAGTGTCAACTCCTCAGGCAGACCCTCTCTCACAGCCCTGTGGGGAAAGATCCCCAGAGAGAAGGCGCTAGCCCCACCCGACGGAAAGGAAAAAAAAGGCATCAAAGATGGCACAGAGAGGCAGTGGCAAAAGTGGAGACCAGGATTGGACAAGGGATGTCTCCTCAGCGTGATCAAGACATTGATAGGTCCCTGGTAGCATGACGGGCGCGTACTCAGCTTTTGGAATGGGCCAAAGAGGCATGACCAAGATGACATTTACCCTGATTGGCCCCACAAGGAGACACTCCCCACACTCTACTCCATATAGCTCTTTGCCCCTCGTGTAATAAACGGATGAGTCCTCTGATGCTCAGTCCCCGCCATGTGTTCATTGAGGCGCGACCTTCCTTTACCGCAGGGAACCCCCTTTTCGGGGTAGACGCTCCAGGGAGATCGGGGTAGGGGCCCCCTTCGTCGGGAGGACCCCACACAACCCTATTTAGGGTGCATGCTTCTCGGCACGGCAAACTGTAAGACTGTCCACGGTCATCTGCTCGTTCCCTGTCCTGTATCCTTTTCTATTGCAGTGCAACTCCTTTAAGAGCCTTCCTTTAAGAGGAGCCTGGCCTCGACTTTCTTTGGCTGATGGAATCCAGCAGAAGCAGCCTCACGCCTTCAGTCTGGACTCAAGGGAACCTTGGGTGCTTCTGCATTTGCACAGAACCCTGCTTCCCCACAAGAACAAGCCTGGGTGGGTCTGTGGGGCATGGGAGACCACATGAAACAGAATCCACTGGTCCTAACTAAGGTCATCTTAGACCAACTGGTGACCTAGGTGCATCCAATAGAAGCCAGGATGAACTGAGATCAGAACTGCCCGGCTGAGCCCAGCCTGCATCGCAGACTTGGAACCATAGACTCACGGGCTACATAAACAGCGCAGGTTTGAGGCTGTTTGTTATCCAGCAGTTGCTGGCTGATTTACCTATCCTGTGTGTTCCCAACCCCACCACCCTGCCTTGCTCTTTTCTTTTCTCCATAGCACTATTATCTTCTAATATATAAAATACATGTGTTTGTTGTATTTGTTGTTTATTGCCTCTCTCCCCCATCTAGAATTGAACCTTTATCAGGGAAGACACCTGTGTTCTGTTCACTGGTGTTTCTCCAAGTCCCCAGGACACTGGATGTCATGTAGTGCATGCTCAATTTAAAAAAAAAATGTTTTAAAGTCAGGTGTGATGGCACATGCCTGCAATCCCAGCACTTGGAAGGCTGAGACAGGAGGATCGCAGGTTCAACGCCAGCCTCAGCAGTTTAGCGAGACTCTCAGCAACCTAGCAAGACCCTGTTTCAAAACTAAAAATAAAATAGGGATGGGGGTGTAGCTCAGAGGTAGAACACCCCTGGGTTCAACCTCCAGTACAAATAAATACATACATACATAAATAGGAGTATAGCTTGGAGGTAGAATTTCCCTGGGTTCAATTCCCAGTACCAAAAAAAAAAAAAAAAAGAAAAGAAAATTAAGATAGAGTCTGACTATGTTGCCCAGGCTGATCTTAAACTCCTGGGTTCAAGTGATCCTCCTGCCTTAGCTTTTCAAGTAGCTGGGACTATAGGTACACACCACTGTGTGTGGCTAAATTGAAGTGCTTTATAATTAGATCACCAATAATGTATATATAAATAAGTATTTCTCTTTCCCTGTCTCTCCTCCCACCTCCTTAATTTTTTTTCTTTTTTTTTTTTCAGTGCCAGGATGGAACCCACAGCCAGACACACCCTAGGTAAGCAGCCTACCACTAAGCTACATCCCCAGCCTCTCAATAAACAACTTAAAAATTGATTTTAAAATTAATTATCAGCCGGGCGTGGTGGCGCACGCTTGTAATCCCAGCATTTGGGAGGCTGAGACTGGAGGATCTGGGTGCGCGGCCAGCCTCAGCTACCTAGTGAGGCACTCCGCAACTTAGTGAGACCCTGTTTCAAAATAAAGAATAAAAAAAATAGGGCTGGGGGTACAGCTTGGAGGTAGAATGCCCCTGAGTTCAATCGCCAGTACTGCAAAAAAAAAAATAAATAAGTAAAAATTAATTATCTGTGCACCATTATCTGAGCACTTGCCATATGACGGACATCATGCTGAATTCTGTGACCGGTTGGCTTAAGCGACCCTCACACAGCATTATGAAATGCGTGCTCTCACCCTGTTTGATGGGAAAGCTAAGTAAGACTTGAGGTTTAACCAGCTCCAGACCCTACAGCTGACAGGCAGCGGGGCTGGAACAGAAACCAGGTATCTGACTCCAACGCCCATGAGGATGTCCACGGTGCTGTTCCGCCTGCCCCCACCCTCCATGGGCACGGCCCAGAGAAGACACAGTCAGAACTCGCAGGGCCCAGAGAGAGAGGTTGTCATGGAGGGAGGGGAAGGCGGTAGAGCCAGGCCTTGAAGCATGAACAGAATGTTAGGAGAGATAAAGAGAGGAGATAAGAAGCAGCTGTTATTTACTTAGAAAATTGTATAATTGCCCAAATGATAGACTCGTTCCCCAGGGAGCCAGAGGAACAGCCATTGAAGCAAAGTCTTCTAATACAAAATGGCCCGTGTTTGGGAGACGCTGGCTGCTGTGACTGGAGCGGGCGGCCCCTTTGGAGGAAGGAAGGAAGAACACAGCTGGCAATGTCGCAAGGGGCTAGAGGTCTGCAATCCAACAAGACCGTCTCCAGGGCCCACACCCTCCCCAAACTCAGTGGAATGCTCTAGAAAATAAGAAGAAGAACATGAAAACTTCATGTACTTCTTTAACCTCCCTTTCTCACTTCTAACTTCCAATCTGTTTCTAAGTCAGGTTGATTCTCTCTTGAAAACAGCCCCCAATCTAGCTTGATGGTCAACAACTTTCTCCTGGATTCCAGCCAGAATCTTCTCTCTCCCTGACCCTGTCGTCTGCCCAGTCCCACTGCCTACCCTCTCTCTCTTTGGTGATGAAATCATCACCAAAGTTAGAGTGCTTTTTTCAAAGAGCTGCACAGGTATAGCTAGGTCCCTCCTCTTTGATTATCGTGTGTGTGTGTGTGTGTGTGTGTGTGTGTGTGGTATGGATTGGGGATTAGACCCAGGGGCACTCTACTACTGAGCTACATCCCCAGCCCTTTTTTTTTAAAAAACAGGGTCTGTCTCACTAAGTAAATGAGGGTCTCACTAAGTTGCTGAGGCTGACCTCAAATCTGCCGACCTGTCTCAGCCTCCCAAGTCCTGGGATTTACAGGTATACACTTGGCCTCCTCGAATATCTCACTGACATCAGGGTAAAGTTCCTGCTTCCTGTTATAACATACAAGTCCCGAAAATTGTCCTAGTTCATCTCATTAGCTTTAGCCTCTTCCCTTCCCCCGCTGAGGAACTTCTCCATCTCGGAGACATCCCCCCATTCTCCAGCAAGCCATCCTGGCCATTCAGAATGCTCCCCATTTCTCTGCAACTTGGTTTTCTCAAAGCACTCACCCCAGGGCCTTTGCATCTGCTGTTCCTGCTACTCAGAATGCTCTTCCCACACCCACACAGTTCCCTTCCCTGTCCCTCATGTCCTTCTCCATGAGGATGGCACAACGGGACAGAAAGGACAGGGGCTCCTTTGTGGCAGCCACTCCAGTAGGGCAATTTTTATCTCATTTTTGCCCCAAGCTGCCACCTCTAGAGTTGTTGACTATTGAACAGGAGGAAACACCAACTTACACCATTGTGTGGGTGATTTCTGGGTGTTTCCAGAAGACAGAGACAGAGAGAGAAAAGGGGACAACGAACTGTACCCCCACCCAGGCACCTTTGTCCTTCATTGAATGTCATCTCATGAGCAAGGCTTCCCAGCTCACCCCTCATATAGTGACACCCGCGACCGCTTCAGCCCCTATGCCGCAGGGGCGCTATTTCTCTCTGTGATATTTACCATCATCTTTCTATTATCTGTCTCTCCTCCTTAGAAAGTAAACATCGTGCTGCTGTGACGGTATAGGCCTATAATCTCAGTACTTGGGAGGCTGAGACAGGAGGATCTTAAGTTCAAAACCAGCCTCAGCGATGTAGCCAAGGCAGGCCCTCAGCAACTTTAGTGAGGCCCTGTTTCAAAATAAAAAATAAAATAGGGCTGGGGGTGTCACTCAGAGGTAAAATGACCTTGGGTTCAATTCCCAGTACAACGAGGAGGAGGAGGAGATCATGAAGGCAGAAGTGTGTGTGTGTGTGTGTGTGTGTGTGTGTGTGTGTGTGTATGTGCGTGTGTGTGTGTGTGTGTGTGTGCGTATGTGTGTGTATGTGTGTGTTGGTTGGTGCTTTATTATTCCTTGTTTTCGGATGAACAGAAATCAGGCTCCTTCCTCTTCTCACTGGAGGTGCACAGACTCTGCACATGTGCAAACCCCAGAAATAAATCATTATGCAAGATCCTACGGAGGAAGGAGGTCCAGGAAGGGGAGGGGGAGGGCTCTTCTGAGCTGGGGAGGGAAGGCGGGAGGAATTCTTTCCCTTTTAGTCTCTGCTTTAATCTCAGCACCTAGGACATGCCTGGAACACTGGAGGTGCTCGATAAATATTTGGTCAAATGAATGAATGAGTAGCCATCCCCTCCTCCTCCAGGGACTCGGGGCCCGTCAAAGTTGTTGACCTGTGTGCTCAGCTGATAGTCCATCTGTCCTGGAGCGCCGAGAGAGGAAGGCTGGAAAGAGCCAAGCCCCGGGATTCCCCAGGCGGGGACATCACAGAAGCACAGACTCCCAGCGGCCGCCAGCCACCGACCAGCGCCTGGACGTCCACCTGCAGAGACTCATCCTTCACACGATCTTAGATACCCCAGCAATACCCAGATGAGGCCTTAGAAAACCCAGACTGGGCCGGGCATGGTGGCACACACTTGTAATCCCAGTACTTGGGAGGCTGGGACAGGGGAATCGCAGGTTTGAGACCAGATTTAGAAAGACCCTGTTTCAATATTTAAAAAATTTTTAAAAATCAGTCTGGGGGTATAGCTCACAGATAGAATGTCCCTGGTTTCAATCTCCAGTACTGGAAGGAAGGAAGGAAGGAAGGAAGGAAGGAAGGAAGGAAGGAAGGAAGGAAGGAAGGAAGGAAGGAAGGAAGGAAGGGA
>PVLC010012147.1:7267-39390 GCA_004027655.1 Graphiurus murinus | reverse complement strand
TAATAATTCTTTAAATATCTTAGAATATTAGGAAAGGAAAAAGAGACAGTAACAAATGAGGAAAATATGGAAAGATCTGGACTTTCAAACAATATCTAATTGGTTCAATATGTGAATAATTTATTGTCACAGGGCAAAACACTCCAAATTGGATGACATTACAGTCCTGCATGACTGATCATTTAAACTGGGTGCAATAAAAAATAGAGATAAGCGATAAGTGTTCTGTACATACAATCCATTTCAGTTCCCAGAAGGATGGGAATTTTTCACTCTCCCAATGAGAAAAAAAGACTCCCAAAGTGGGACATAAATGGCCTTCAAGAGGCATTAGTATTCAAAGACAAAACACATAACTAAGTCCTTTACCTCAAGATTACTGGGGGCACTTAAAATTGGCAGGAATGGGAATAGCAAATGGCAAGGGAGAATTTTCCTTCTCAAGTGGGTCAGTTGATGAACTATTCTAGTCTCTTTATAATTATCCACCTATTCTGAATCATGAGGGTACATCAGTGTTGGGTTGACTTGAATTTTTGGAGGAAATGTCAAAAGGAATCTTCCCTGCTCTGTTTCCTTGAGATGAGAAAAGGGTTGTTGGATGGATGCAGAAGGAAAAACTGGTAACTCTGTATCCTTGAGTAAAGATGCTGAATACTTGGGCATGATAAAAATGAGCACCAGGTGAGGATATGTTAGTACCAGTGCCAATATTGCTATTTAACAGATATTGTATCTGGGGTAATGGCTCTCCAAATAAGTGTTCTTATTTAGAGGACTGGTTTTGATAAGACTTTTCTAAAGGATGACAGGATGTTAATTGGAGTTCACTGGGAAATTATCTATGGTCAAATAGGCAGACAGATATTGAGTCTAACACACTTAAACAGGCTTCATTAGTTGCACATTTCTTGACTCTTTTAGGTGAAGCCTCTGCATAGAAAGTAATATGCGGATGCTAGGGGGAAGATGGGGCATAAGAGGGTCTCCAGATGGAAAACAAGGGACCCTCGATAAACAAAGAAGTTGATTTAACCGAAAGGGATGGATCGGGAGGGGGGGCACCCTAATGTACATCAAGGTTACTCACCAGACTGAACTTGAGAGGGAGGGAGGGCGAAGGGAGTGGGGTGGGAATTTGGGGAAGGGGTCAAATGAGAAATGTGGGCACATATGTCGTTATCAATTTGTACCTAACAAAGATGTATGCTTACAATGCACACATAATTTAAAAAAATAATAAAAATTGTAAAAAAAAAAAAAAGAAAGTAATTGTCATAGTTAGATATAGAATGCTCCTTAAAGAGCTCATGTACTAAGCTCAGGGTTGAATAGTTAAGCCACAAGGATTATAACCCCTTCCACTAGGGTGGAAATCTAGGGCAATAGGGTATAGCTGGAAAAGGTGGGTCCCTGGGAGTGCGGTTTTAGGATTGTGTTTGTGCCTTTGACTCCACTTGTTTGCTCACTCTCTCTTGCTTCCAACCCCCATGATGTGAGAGCAAAGCCTTGTGCTCTCCTTTTTCTGCTTTCTGCCACCATGCCCTGAGACTGTACTCAAAAATCTCCAAGGAAACCATGAGCAAGTAAATCGTCCTTCCTCTAAGTTGTATGGTCAATTCTTTGGATGGTATCAGTGAGACTGATAAGATAGTTGTGTTTCCCAAACTTATTTTGTGTGGAACCCTTTTTTACAATGGCCGTCTCACAAGATTAATGTCTCATAGTAGCAATACCACTTTCACATTTCACTCATTCCACATTTCACCCATTTTTTAAAATAAGATCTTCACATTGAAATTTCGTTCTAATGCAGAGGAGAATCTTAAGATAAAAACAATCTTCAAAATGAGATAGTAATAAATTTCAAGGTAAAAATTAACTTCATCCTTATGGTCAGATACATTATCTTTATGAAAATGTTCTAAAGCTGAATTCTTGTTATAACTGAATATTCCCCGAAAACAGCATTCAATTTATTTGTATGTTTATGTGGTACCTTGTTCAAAACATGATTAATGATGACTATCCAAATGTCTTTAAAACTGACTCCAAAAATTAGAACTCATTGGATTTAAGATATTGAAAATCAGCAGTATGTTAATATCTCTGAGGGTAGTAGATTATGACCTTCATTTTAGAGACTCATCCTAACAGGATTAATAGTAATACCTGAATAATAGTCTTCACATTTGATGCTTCTACTGAAAAAAAAAAACTAGAAGTTCTAAGAGATTTTGTTTATACCCCTTCTAGAAAAATGAGGGATATACAAAATGACCTCTGGAGTTGCCTTTCAACTTGTCATGAATCCTCCCATTAGGAAAACATGCTAGTCAAGGAAGAAATCATATTGGTTTTTTTCTCCTTTAAAATTGTGCAGGCATTGTTTGCTGAGAAGCTCATCTTACAAAGTCATATTACTGATATTTAAGGGACAAATCACAGGTTTTTGACTGGAGAGGAGTTTTATTGACTTTCTATGATTAAAGGATAAAGTGAAGATTGTGCAATTCCAGTCTTCCTTTGCCAGCTGCTCTTATTTTGATTGTAAATATCAAATTATCGTTCCCTTTAGCATTCTTCAAAAAATAACAGTAAATCTGAGAATTAGAGGTAGTAATAGTTCAGATGGCTTGCTATTAGCTAAGACCCACGGATGGTTTAAGGACAAATGATCAGGCCTTTATCCTAAGAACTTTAGTATTTAATAATTGATGCCGAGTATGTGTTGCCCCCACTGTTCCTCATTTAATTACTTTTCTTTTTGATCAAACACATTAATGAGAAGATATCTAATAAATCATGCACAAAACAGTAAAGCACTTAATTAACATGTGTTGCCCTGATTGATGTTGATAGAAAATCATAGCAGTGCCGAGGAGGCTCACAAGGGCACCTTCACCCAATGTGATATCTTGAACAAATAGGAGTCTGAGAGCATAGCAGAGAAACTCTTCTCATTTAAGAACTAGCCATGACAACTATAGATCACAATGTGATGATAGTCCTCATCCTCTTTGGCTCAGAGAATCTGTGCTGTCAGTTTGGGGGATATAAATAGGACCCTGGAAACAAAAACCAACAAATGTCAAGGAAGGTTATTATTACCTATAGGCAATATTTATTGAATATTTACTATGTACCAGGCAGTTTGTCATGTGTTTTGAAAGGTTATCATATTTAACTCTTCAACAATGCATGTAATTGTCATTACTATTTTCATTTTATAGAGGGCAAAACTGATAGAGATATTCTGAATTGCCCAGCTAATAAGGGATATAGGCCAGTCAATTTTTTATCATGCTTTTATTGGTGCAGTATAGTTTAACATCATAATGTAAATCATGATGTCAGTAACATACATGCACACAGCACTTGGTGCCTCTCCCACCCCTGCCATCTCTCCATTTCCTCCTTTCCCAATACAGAGTACTGGGATTGACATTGGTATATTCACATATGTATACATAGTCAACGGTATTATTTCCATTAATGAACCTCAGTCTTCTTCCCTCTCCTCCCTTTAGACCAATTTATTGGCTCCATTGAGGTTTCTCCTCCATTATCTGGAGTCCTTCTATTATCCCAATTACTCCCTAGCTTGAGCATATTAGAGAAAACATATGCCACTTCACTTTCTGTGACCAGGCCAGTTGATTTTATTCCACAGCCTAATCTGATTTGCTGGAAGATGTTTTCTCACATCTTTCTAGCTAATTTGACACTCTATGGAAGAAGGATGAAATGCCATAGAAGTTCCCCAAAATGGGATCACCTGAGAACCAACAAGGGTTGAAATAACTGTTTTATATACACAAAAAGTAGATTTCCCTATTTTATTAAAGTACTTCAATATCTTAATTTTGGTCATGTAAGAATGATACATGATACATACAGGTGTAGATATAGGGGTTTTCTTTTCTTTATACTTTTTTCTAATTTTTTGTATGTGGGGGGGTACTGGAGACTGAACTCAGGGGCATTCTACCTCTGAGCTATACCCCAATCCGTTATTTATTTATTTATTTATTTATTTATTTATTTATTTATTTTTAAGCAGGATCTCACTAGGCTGCTGAGAGCCTAAGTTTCTGAGGCTGGATTTGAACTTGATATCCTCTTGTCTCAGCCTCCCAAGTACTGGGATTACAGGCATATGCCACCATGTCTGCTGTTCTAATTCTTTTGTGATGAGTTTTCCTGTTTTCTAAAATAAAATACAAGACAAAAATAAATCCTTTTTCAATACTTCTCTCTTAAGAGGATTCTCCAGAATGGATGACCAGACCAACTTCACTGTAAAAATAGGCTTCCTGTGCTCCCAAAACAGTTTTGGCCTTTACAGTGAAGTTTGCTGATGAACACTGCCTCCCCTTATCTAAGGATATCTGGCTGGTAAGTTGAAAGAAATAGATGAAGACTTTCATCATCCAGCTCTTTTCCAAGAGCATTGGGATGGCAGGATATTGAAACCATTGACAATCCTATATAGGTCTCTTTTATTAAGAGTTGTTAGGTGTGTTTGATTAAATGAAACCAGTAGGTATTGTTCTGAATTCCCATATTGAAATGACAAGAAATTATTTTTTGAAATTTTGCATTATTTGATGGTATACAAATATATACATTATACTATATAATATGTGTTGTTATAATATAAAGACATGAATATTTCACCCCCTACTTTTGAGTACAATTATTTTTTGTGCTTTGTAAGTAATGGATATTTTTGTATTTTTTATTGGTGCTTTGTTCTTCTTTATGGCTGAGTAGAATTCCATTGTGTATATATCTCATAATTTTATAATCCATTATTTACTCTCTGTGCCATCATATCTCACACTTGAAGACCTTCTAGTCCTCTTGTGTACCATCTGTGTGTTAGGGGATATTGAAGAGAAAGCTGATATACTGAGTACTTCAACTCTAGAAAATATACACGAGTAGACAGAAAGCAGAGTTCTGGCAGCTGAAGTGAGCCAGAAAAACATCATAATGAAGTTCAGGGTGATAAAGGCATGCAAACACACAGCACTTTTTGAGCCCTTCCCAGTTTCCACCCCCTCCCTCCCCTTCCTCATCTTCCCATGCATGGCACTGTGATTGGCACTGATAAATTTATGTATGTACACCATGTCCATTTAAGTGTTTCCCTCTTCAAGTCTTCCTCACCCCTTCCACCTCTCTCAGTTAGATCCCTTCCTTCACTCCACTAAGGTTTCTCCTCCTTTGTCTGGAGTCCCTCTTGTGTCCCAATTTCTCCCTGGCTTCCGCATATGAGGAAAAATATCTGACCTTTCACTTTTTCTGATTGATTAATCTCATTTAGCATAATATTCTCCAGTTCCATCCATTTCCCTGCAAATGATTTAATTTTGTTCTTCTTTATGGCTGAGTAGAGTTTCATTGTGTGTATATCCCATAATTCTGTAATCCATTATTTACTCTCTGTGTCATCACATATCACACTTGAGGACCTTCTAGTGTATCATATGTGTGTTACGGGATGTTGAAGGGAAAGCTGATATACGGAATATCTCAACTCTAGAAAATATACACAAGAAGACAAAAGCAGAGTTCTGGCAGCTGAAGTGAGCCAGAGAATCCCAAAGGGTGCTCATAACCAACAGCAATTCTTTTGGACCAGGGAGAGAGATAGAAAGCATCAGGTATGTCTTAGGGTCAGCAAAAAAATGTTCCAAGAGGTGACAGGACCACATAAGAAATAGAAAGAAAGCAGTAAGGAAACTGGAGAAGAGACTAGAGGAGAGAATTGCTCTATATTAGATTGACCCTTCTCTTGCCAAGAGATTACAAAGTAACAATTGGAAAGCTTTTTTCTTCCCCATATGAGCACACATCTAATTTCTTATAAAAGCAGAAAAAAGTGAAGGTTCACATTACATATGGAGAACAAAGTGCTTGTGTGTAAAGGAGAGTCAGGATCTCTGGGTTTTCTCCCTTCTACAATAAGTGGTTACAATGCTGCCCTTGTGCTGAGGGCACCTGTGTGCCTTGTCATCTTCTATGCATCCAGCTCATCTTTCATTCAACAGTTATTGGCTCCCACTTTGAATGATAAACCACTCAGCTCAGGCTTCATTTATGTACACAGGAGACTGTACAAGGATATCACATTCCTCCATCTTGATCAATGCAGATATTTGTTGATATCATGAAAGCAAACTATTTTCAATTTTAAAAGGAAAAGGAAATCTTTCCAAATTGAAGAAAATATGGAAGAGAAATTCCATTTCTTTCCATTTGCATTGAATGGGATAACAAGGAGTGAAAAGTGTGTGTATGTGTATGTGTAGGAGTGATACTGAGCTGGTCTGGCTGTTTCCTGATGTTCTATTACACAGAGCACATTTTCAGAACGGTTTTGCACAGGAATCCAGATTGATAATAAAATATTGAAATACTACAGAAGGGTATCCCTGTCTCAATATGCATGGTTTTCTGAATAAAAATGGCCCAAAGCAGTCCTTAGGCCTAAGGGGCCATGTGTGTACAATAACCACCCTGATTACAACAATCTGGAATTGTCATGCTGTACAATCTATTTTGTACTGAGTCTGATCTTATCATTCAACCACCCAGTTTCCCAACTCACCAGGCTCCTCTCAAGTCATTTCAGTTTCTCATAAATGATCAAATCATAAAAAAACCAACCATTCTGCCCAGAAGAGATTTATTATTATTTACCCTGCAGCCTCTAAATTTCAGGCTGGTTTGAGATACTTTGTACCTTGTGTTGCCTTGTGTAATGGTGCAGCTTTTGTCCTTTTCGGAGCTTGAGTGGGAACTGAATTCTAACTAGAGGTCACTGGCTAAGTGTCTCATTAGCCTTCACTAAATACTCAAACACCTCAAAATGTGGTAGCTTAAAACAATGATCATTATTTCTTTCCAGGTGTTTTGTGTATTGGGATCAGTTGAGTTATTCTTCTGAACTTGATGGACACAGCTGATCTAAGCTGGATTGCCTTTATTTCTAGAGTCAGCTGGTGAATGGGCTGGAGAAGGCTAATTTAGGAAGCTGGGACGACTGGGGCCTGAAGCCTTATAGACTCCTATCATCCTTCTGCCTAACTTGGGCTTGTTTGCATAGTAGCAAGGTTGCTGAGAGCAGCAAAAGGGCCCCAATATATAAGCCTTTTTGAAATCTCTGTTTATATTGTGTTTGTTGAGGTCTTACTGGCCCAATCAAGTCCGAAGGATACTCTAGAATTAGCCTGGGAGGGCAGCACTAAAGAGTATGGATGGGGAGAATAATTTGTCTCTTGTTACAATCTACCAAACAAAGCTACAGCCTGAGCTAAGGCTACATTGAAGTGGAGGAAAGAGCACCTCTTTCTGAAGGGCCCACAGCATTAGGTATATTTTCCTATTTAATTTGCCCAGAGTGGGGGTACATCTCTTTCTACTACTCTAAGACATCATGTATAGTAAAGACTCTGATATTCCCAATACATGTTTTGTTTTACTAACTAGATTGTATGTAGCAAATAAAACCCCTTGGGATATTTTATACCTTGTCTCTTTTGCAAACTTTTGAATTCAGGCAGGCCCAATAGTAAGCGCTGCTCTACAATTTTTGTAATGTCTTTTGGGGAAAATATTCATGTCCAAGTCAACTTTGTAAACTCAACAGCCTTTATACTTGCATTTTATTTGGGCTCAGAAGTATTTACTCTGATGTGATTTTTGTCATTGATATCAGTTACAGTCTCTAGAAACATGTAGGACACCTGAATCAGAATCACCTGGAATGTTTGTTAAAATGCAAATTCCTGAATTCCACCTCAGATCCAGTGTACCAAAATCACTGTTTGAGACCTGAAAATTTGTCTTTTACACATCCAGGAACATTTTTTGTCTGTGTGTATTCCTGGGGATTGAATCCAGGGGCATTCTACCTCAGAGCTACACCCCCAGACCAATTTTATTTATTTTTTTATTTTGAAACAGGGTATTGCTAAGCTGCTGAGGCTGGCCTCAAACTTGCAATCCTCCTGTCTCAGTCTCTGAAGTACTGGAATGACAAGCATATGCCATCATGCCCAGCCTGGGAAGTTCTTATGTGTATCAAAGTTCAAGAAGCACTGCTTTCAAGAAGTGGCTTTTGCAAGTCTATATCTAAATATCTTTTTAAAATCTCTAAGGTAGTGAATAATTTTATATTTTAATCACACACATTCATGTACTCAAAGAGAGAAAACTGAAAAAAATATTTGGAGAAAATACCCTAAGCATATGTGTTTACTGGCTTTTCATTGCTGTAACAAAACACCTAAGAAATCAACTTATAAGGAGGAGAGGTTTATTTTGACTTACAGTTTCAGAGGTTTCAGTCCATGGTCACTTGGCCCTGTTGCTTTTGGTCTTGTGGAGCCAACTGCTCATCTCAAGTAAGCTAGAAAGCAAAGAGAGAGAAAGGAGGGGCTGACGTCCTAATATCTTCTTCAAGGGGACACCCACAATGAGCTAACTTCCTCCCACAAGGCTCACCTCCTCCTAGTACCACCACCTCTCAATAGTGCCACAGGTTGGTAACCAGGTCTTCATCACACGACCTTTCGGAGAACATTTAATATTCAAATCAGAACAGTATAGTACATATTTTCTAATCTAAGTTTTCTAAATGCTGACAGTAAGTCATGTGTTTCCTGACCCAATAACTTGTCATGACCTGGCTCTCATCTATATGTGGTGCATATATTATGCATCTTCACCCATACCTGATAAACATCTTTTACTATTGACTCCCTGGTACCTTTGGTCCTCAGAATCAACACCTGGAAACGGATGGCTTTTTGAGCCCCACTCCCTAGATTTGCTGATTCAGAAAGACTGTGGCATGGGCCAAACATTGTATTTCTAACAAGGTACAAGACTGATCCTGATGTTCCAGGGGCTATACTTTGAATACTACTTCTGTATAGATTCCTGCCTCTTTTATTTGGTCCCCAACCCCCCCAAAATTCCAAGTTTCCTAACTTAATCTTATCACTGATTTCTAACCACATTTGATCCGTTTCATGATTGTTTTTTATTGCTGCTTTCCAAATAGATTTGTTTCAGCTGGTCTTCCACTAGCTCCAACTTTGCTTGCATCATATAATGAACATATTGGATTCGTCTGGTGTTTCCCTACAGACTGCCAAGTGCTCTCCATCTATTGTCTTACTGGCAGGTTTCCTGACTATGATGCTAAAAGCTGTTCTTTTGGTTCCTCCATTCCATTTTTTTTCAGAATGCAATAAGGTGGCTCAAGTCCCAGTCTAGCGGTGCTGTTTTTGTTTTTTGTTTTTTTTTCTGTAAAGTTAGATTACTATAGTCTCAGCGATAGAAGATCACACCCTCAACGATGTCATTTTGATACTATTAATCATTTCTTCCTCCAATGGCCTGTCAGGTCACAGCCTGAATCTACTGGCTAAAGACAAAGAAGAAACATAAGAATGTACCTTATACTATTTGAAAATTCACTATAACAAGCAGAGAGTGAAATATTCTTGGAAATTTTATATATGTGGTGGGGATTGGACAATGCATATTATTGGATTACCTCCTCTCCTTCCAATACATAAATGTGACTTTTTTCCTATCCAATCAGTCTTGGCTGTGAAGAAAGAGGAAAAGGGGCTCAGACATAAGCCTAGACCTCCCTGAAAATCACACATCACCCACATTAAGAATGGACCAGTTTTAGCCAGGCGTGGTGGCGCACGCTTGTAACTCCAGCATTCGGGAGGCTGAGACCGGAGGATCCAGGTTCGAGTCCAGCCTCAGCTACCTAGTGAGGCCCTCCGAAACTTAGTGAGACCTGGTTTCAAAATAAAGAATAAAAAATAGGGCTGGGGGTATAGCTCGGAGGTAGAAGGCCCCTGAGTTCAATCCCCAGTACCACTTAAAAAAATAGGGCTGGGGGTGTAGCTCGGAGGTAGAATGCCCCTGAGTTCAATCCCCAGTACCGCAAAAAAAAAAAAAAAAAAAAAAAAAAAAAGGACCAGTTTTTTTTTTTTTTTTTTTTTTTTTTTTTTTTTTTTTTTTTTTTTTTTTTTTTTTTTTTTTTTTTTTTTTTTTTTTTTTTTTTTTTTGTGGTACTGAGGATTGAACTCAAGGGCATTCTACCTCCAAGCTATACCCCCAGCCCTATTTTTTATTCTTTATTTTGAAACCGAGTCTCACTAAGTTGCGGAGTGTCTCACTAGGTAGCTGAGGCTGGCCGCGAACCCAGATCCTCTGGTCTCAGCCTCCCGAATGCTGGGGTTACAAGCGTGCACCACCACGCCCAGCTCAGTTTTAATTGTTTAATGCAGAAGATAAGAGATTCATTTCTGTCCTGGGAACCTGCATTATGCCTCTGCTGCAGGCAGCCATCCTCCCCTGATCACAATAAGCTGATTAATCCTTTGAAAATATTCAAGGTAAATATAATTTGTAAATCTGGTGCCATCAGGTATATTCTCTCTCATATTTGTGGCCAAAAGATGCCTTGGTGCCAGAATGGTGGTGATATGGTGGTCATGAAAGTTGATCCTAAAATTTCCCATAAATTGTTTGTAGGTCAACAGCTATACCACTCCTTGGTATCTTTGTAAAATAATTAAAATCAGAATACTATAGTGATGTATGCATATCTATGTTTATAGCAGCATAATTCACTATTCCCAAATTATAGAACCAACCTAGGGGTCCATCGACAGATGAATGGATAAAGAAAATGTGGTATATACACACAATGGAGTTTTGCTCATCCATTAAGAAGAATAAAATTATGTTATTTGCAGGAAAACTGTCGGGGACCTGGTCCAGCCGGCTAGACCTCGCCTCTAGATGGCGCCTGGCAGAGTACCAGAAGCAGCAGCAGATGGAAAACATTCTGGGGCTGCCCCACGCCAGAGCGCATGCACCAGCACGCCCGGCTCGTGGCCGGCCCAGGTGAGAACTGTATGAGAAGCCTCGTGGCTTAGGCCCTGCGCGGCTTTAAGAGCCTCCGCCTCTCGCTGAGGGGGTAGTTGTGGTTGTTGTTGTCGCTGGGGAAAGAGTTGCTGTTGGGGAAAGGCTGGAGTGGGTTGCTGGGGAAGTTCTGGGAGGAAAAGTTGTGGGTAGCTAGTGGAAGACGGATTGCTAGAGAGAGGTGTTATTGGAAGTCTGTTGGAAAGGCACTATTTGGAGAGACGACTTCTGTGCTGTGTTTGTTACTGCTTGTGTAGTGTCCTTGATCCCAGAGAGAGAGAGAGAGATAATAAAGAGAGATTCGAACCAGCAACATTCAGGCAGCGTCTTTATTGGGGCCTCATGGTTGAGGGTTCAGCCTGGGGCGCCCAATAAGTGGTGGCCCGTACGGAGAACCCTCGAAACCCGAGAAGCCCGGGGCCCCGATAGAAAACAGATGAAACTAGAGAACATCATGCTAAGTGAAATCAGTCAGTCTCAGAAAGTCAAGGGTGGTATATTTTCTCTCATATGTGGAAAGCAAGAGAAAATTGGAAAGAAAAGTAATTTCATAATAATAATGAATGAAACCAGTAGAATTGTAGAAGGGGACTGGGAGAGGGGAGAGGAAAAAGAATGCATGAGGAAGGAAACTGGCCAAATAATACTGTGTCCATATATGAAGGTATCACTAACAACCTTACTAGCATATATGGGGAGGGAGAAATGGGTAGCAGAATGGGGTTAAGAGGGAACAGCACCAAGAAATACTGTGTGCATATATTAATCTATCATTATTAATTTTGCTACAATATATACTTATATCGCACCAATAAAATACTAAAATAATTAAAATGATCTTTCCTATTTCCTGTGATCTTTTTCTCTGGTGAGTAGAGTAGGATCCCTGAGTTCTCATCCAGGACATTGAGCAGAGTTTAATTTCTTTACTGAGAAAAATTTGCACTGTGTGCCCAGGTCCATCTAGGGTCACTTTTACTTAAAGCAAAGATACATTCCATCCATGTGAGAATATCAATCAGGTTCTTTAATTTAAAAAATAATGTTTAATATTTCCACATAATCATCTGAAGGCAAAAGCATGAGTGTCATTTAATTCAATAACACAAAATATATAAATGACAGATGCTTACTGGAGAGCTTTTTTTAAAAATCATGTGCAATTCTGGCTAAACCCATGGCTGAAGCTGAGGAAGGTTATACTTGCAAGAGACAATCTAGATTATCTACCAATAATATCAGCCTTATACCAAGTCTTAGATCCTGTGCTATGAATTCAAGTAACATTTTCTTGGCATCAGTAGAATCTTTCTTTAACACAGCCCCCATTCCCACTTAAGTGGTAAGAGGGGTTCCCCTGGCAACCATTTTCTGTGATACAGTTTGGGCTTTGCATGCACAGTTGATTGGTCTAGACTTGAACTTGTGACCCAGAGTGAATGTAATAAAGGGCCTTCCCTAGCCGGGCATGGTGGCGCATGCTTGTAATCCTAGCATTTGGGAGGCTGAGACCGGAGGATCCGGGTTCTCGGCCAGCCTCAGCTACTTAGTGAGGCCCTCCGCAACTTCGTGAGACCCTGTTTCAAAATAAAGAATAAAAAATAGGGCTGGGGGTATAGCTCGGAGGTAGAATGCCCCTGAGTTCAATCCCCAGTACCACAAAAAAAATAAAGTAAAATAAAATAAAATAAAGGGCCTTCCCTGAATATTTGGAATTGGGATCAAGATTCCAGTTATCAGGACTACTAATTTAAAATGAGACAATCTATACCCATGAGTGGGGGTATGATCCCATTTTTCACCATGTGATTTGGAGAGAAGTCCAGAAGGGAGAGAAAAGAAAGGAAGGATTAAAAAAGAAACTTAGAGGCAAAGAGAAAGAAATAAAAATTTGTAGAGGGATACAGAGATGAAAAGTGGAAAAAGTGCGGGTGGTGCCCTAAGTCCTCAGAATCTACAAAAGGAATCTGCATTTTGTATGGAGACATAGTTGTAATAGCCCCATTTGTATTGCTATTTGGCTTATATCTTATATCTTATTTTTGTGAGTGTGTTTATGTGTCTATATAATGTTACTTTTACCACCAAAATGATTACAATCTTATAGTCATCTGTCAAATGTTTATTGATCGCCTACTATATGACAAACATTATGATAAGCCCTATTTGTGACCCTTTATAATCTATGACATTTCCCCAATTATCTTGCTTGCCAGAAAGCTCCAAACTAAATGTGTCAGTTATGAAGACTATTCAATTTCATATCACTATTTTATTCCTGTTATAGCCTCACTTCCTTTATATGATTCCTGCCTACACTTTAAATTTCTTTTAAATAGCCTGTGTTCCAATGTGTACACATTTTCATTTTTATGTTTCCTCTGATACATTTGCAAGAAGGTGGGGCACAAATTATTTGGAATTGGTACTAAAGAAATGTGATTCCACCAGGGCTGGTCCTTGGAATGGAGACAAGTTTATGCCTTAGGAGTCAAAGTACAAACTTGCTTCCTGTCACATGGATGAGGGAGAAGAGCATATCAAAATGGGAGGGGGGGGAGAGAGAGAGAGAGAGAGAGAGAGAGAGAGAGAGAGAGAGAGAGAGAGAGAGAGAGAGAGAGAGAGAGAGAGAAAATATGAATGCCAGAGAAAAAGAAGAAATAGGCATGCAGAAAAACAGAGAGGCGACGAGAAGGGATTCTAACACTAGAGTGGGCTTTGAAGATTCACATTCATTACTTCATTTATCCTCTAGAGATTTATTGAGTGCTTAGAAGCAAATGTGCTGAGTGTTGAACAATAGAGACAGAGTTCACTTTTGGCTTAGACCATCCCTGAGGGAGCATCACTTAAAACCATATTTAACTGACTCGGATTTGATATTGTAGAACCAGGATGGTTTTTCTCTGTTTCCAGACTAGTTTTCACTAGATCTCCTGCCTTTATTTCTGACCTATGTTACTGGATTCCACTTTTTCACCTACTGGCCTAATTAGTGCCCGGGTGGCCTCTCCCAGCCTTTGCTAAGTCTTCGGTATTTACTGCACATCTCAAGCTAGGGAAAAGTCAGTATTAGGCCTGCACCTGATGGCTTACCTCACGAGGTCAATGGCCAGTCATGAGCTGTGGATGAGCACTTGATATTGGCAACTGGCACTGCATACAAACTGGCAATTTAGAGTGAAGGATCCAGCTGCCCATCCTTGAGCTCTTTCACATTTTGACAATAGATGTTTACTGGCAAGGGAAGTGCGGCCTGTGCAGAGAGGAAGAATGGGAGATAGAAAATCACCCAATCTTCATTACTAAAATTAGGGCTTTATTACATCTCTTTAGTAGATATTCTAATAAGCCAATTTTATGTTGATATGGAGATATTCTCCTTCACTGTGTCATTGCAAATGGATTCCATGAGAACCATAAAAATATCATTGTCACTTTACAGCCCGATTACAATAGATGGGCATATAAACAACACATGTACATGCACACACCCTTAGTGGTGAAATTTTCTTCCAATTCAAAGGAATTTAAGCACACTTATGATAGTCATATTTATAATTTAGTCTTAGCCCACTCCCACATCTGAGACTGCACTGTAAATGTAGCTTTGGAAACTGAAAAAACCCTAAGTGTTTCTATTTTATAGAACTGCATACAATTAAATGCTTATACATAGACAGAATAGCAAGTAGGACTAAGCATGTGATTTAATTATACATCCCAAGTGGTATTCTAGAAACACAGAGAAAACTTCCTATGAGAGTGAATGCAATTCCAGAATCTTCAAAAACTTTCTTTGATGTCTTATCATTAATCACAAAAAACATATATGCTCAGTGAATGCAGTTAGAAATTAATTTAGAGCTGGGCGTGGTGGCGCACGTTTGTAATCCCAGCATTTGGGAGGCTGAGACCGGAGGATCCGGGTTCGCGGCCAGCCTCAGCTACCTAGTGAGGCACTCTGCAACTTGGTGAGACTCGGTTTCAAAATAAAAGAATAAAAAATAGGGTTGGGGGTATAGCTCGGAGGTAGAAAGCCCCTGAGTTCAATCCCCAGTACCGCAAAAAAAAAAAAAAAAGAAATTAATTTAGCTATGGATGCCCAAGTCATTACTTATTGAGATTCACTGTACCCGTGCCCACTTACAGTAGACTTTGTATTGGAAGTAGATATATGTATAGTATGCATAATGAATTAGGTGAGATAGTCCCCTTATAGGCAACATTATCTCAATATTACTTTCATCCCTGGATGTTTTAATCTGTTCCTAGGATTGTTCAGAATCATGAACTGCAAGTTCAAATTATTGAGCAAAGCAGAGATTGGAGGGTGGGGAAATTTACTTTGTCACCAAAGTAAAAATCTCACACAGCCGGGCGTGGTGGCACACGCTTGTAATCCCAGCATTCGGGAGGCTGACACCGGAGGATCTGGGTTCGCGGCCAGCCTCAGCTACCTAGTGAGGCCCTCCACAACTTAGTGAGACCCGGTTTCAAAATAAAGAATAAAAAATAGGGCTGGGGGTGTAGCTCGGAGGTAGAAGGCCCCTGAGTTCAATCCCTAGTACCGCAAAAAAAAAAAAAAAAAAAAATCTCACACAACTCTTCTCAAGAAAACCCTGGTTAAAGGGGGAATTGAGGAATTTTTCCAGTTTTATATTTTGCTTGTTTTTACACTTTTATTGGTATATTGTAATTATACATCTTATTGAGGTTCAAAGCCATAAAAAAGGTCTTAGAGAGATAGCAAAATGAAGCATATAAAACTTAGTAATGGGCTCACAAAAGATCTCACTATATATGAATATTTCTAATTATAAATATAATATTAATAAGTATAAAATATATAACATCTCAGGTAGGCTTTCTAAAAATTGAAGGTCCTAAAATTGACCATGTTAAACTAAATTTTAAATTATCACCAGAATTCTTCCCATAAGTACCCAGTCAATATTGGTGTCACTGTCATCAAGAAGGTAAAGATTAACAGAATTTCAATTACAAAATTAAGACAAAAACTTTAATGACATAAAACATGGACAAATGTAAGCTAAAACTAGCTTTAAAATATTTTATCCTGTTTTGACATTAATAGGATAGATGAGTAGATGTCACCAGAAATTCTGTTAACACTTTTTGATAAAGTTTATATTTGCATTTCCCTGATTGCTAAAATGTTGAACTTTTTTATATATATTTGTTGGCCATTTGTATTTCTTTTTTGAAGAGTCTGTTCAGATCAGTTGCTCATTTTTGGTTGAGTTATTTGTTTCTGTAGTGTTAAGCTTTTTTAGCTCTTTATATATTCTAGATATTAGACTTTTATTAGATGGGTATTTGGTGAAGATCTCCCATTCTGTAGGCTATCTCTGTAGATTCTTGATGGTTTCCTTTGCTGTGCAGAAGCTTTTTAATTTAATGCTATCACATTCATTAATTCTTGTTTTAATTTCCTGAGCTTTCAGGGTCTTATTGAGAATGTTTCCACACTGAGATTCCATTTATCTCTAGTTAGGATGGCAATCATCAAGAACATAGGTGATAATAAATGCTGGCAAGGATGTGGGGAAATCGTAACCCTATTACACTGTTGGTGGGATTACAAACTAGTATAGCCACTATGGAAATCAGTCTGGAGGTTTATCAGAAAATTGGGAATGGAACTATCATATGACCCAGCAGTCATGCTGCTGGGCATCTTCCCAAAGGAAATGAAATCAGAATATTATAATGATACTTGCATACCCATATTTATAGCAGCACAGTTTATAATAGCTCAATTACGGAACCAACTTAGGTATCCGTCAATGGATGAATGGATCAGAAAACTTTGGTATATACCCACAATGGAATTTTACTCAGCCATAAAGCAGAACAAAATTGTGCCATTTGCAGGAAAATGAATAGAACTCGAAAATATTATACTAAGTGAGTATAGCCAGTCTCAAAAATTGAGTAGATGTATGTTATTTCTTATATGTGGAAGCTAGACAGAAAATTAGAAATAAGGGCAACATCAGATAGATAAGCAGAGACTCCAGGAGAGTGACTGAAGGGCATTGGGAAGGGAAGTGGTGGTGGGGGGTCATAAAGAATGAAATGCTATGAATGTATGCAAAACTGCCAATTCCAATCTCAAAGACATTCAGGGGGCAGAGAGGGAAGAGGGAACCCAGTGGGGAGGGCACCAAGTTATATGCATGTATTTTATGAAACTCTGTACCCCAATATGATATGAAATGACAATGCACCAAATAAAAGAAAGTTCATATTAATGAAACAAAAGGTCTGTAGTCTCTAAATTATATTTCACAAAATGAAGCCACTGCCTTCTGATTTACCTTTCAGGCTAAGACAGGATAAAACCCAAATATCATACTTTCTATTTTTGTGTATAAATGAAATTCCAATGTCAATATAAATGTTACTATGAGGAAGTAAACAGGTGGCCATGTTTCAGGTTCCATGACATAAAACATTGTGATGCAACTCTCCTATAGTAAATTGCTGTATATCTATTTTGTGTATGGTGATGCAGTGGAACACAGGACCTTACAAATGCTAGGCAAGTGCTCTCCCAATGACCTATAGACTCAGACCTTTTAAAAAACATTTAAACAAAGCCGGGCATGGTGGTGCATGCTTGTAATCCCAGCATTCGGGAGGCTGAGACCGGAGGGTCCGGGTTCGCGGCCAGCCTCAGCTACCTAGTGAGGCACTCCGCAACTTAGTGAGACTCGGTTTCAAAATAAAGAATAAAAAATAGGGCTGGGGGTATAGCTCAGAGGTAGAAAGCCCCTGAGTTCAATCCCTAGTACTGCAAAAAAAAAAAAAAAACATTTAAACAGTTTGATTAATAAGCAATCCATGAATTAGGGAATGGAGACCAAGACAAAAAGAAGTATAGTGTTCCCAAGACAATTTTTTTTTTTGCAGTACTGGGAATTGAACTCAGGGGCATTCTACCTCCAAGCTACACCCCCAGCCCTATTTTTTATTCTTTATTTTGAAACAGGGTCTCACTAAGTTGCAGAGTGCCTCACTAGGTAGCTGAGGCTGGCCGCGAACCCGGATCCTCCAGTCTCAGCCTCCCAAATGCTGGGATTACAAGCATGTGCCACCACGACCGGCCCCAAGACAATTTTATACCCCAAAAGATTATCAAACTCAGTCCATTAACAATAAAATAAGTAACGTGTGGTGGTGAAAGCCTGTAATTCTAGTACTTGGATGGCTGAGACAGGGGGATCTCAGGTTCACAGCCAGCCTCAGCAACTTAGTGAGGCCTTGTGCAACTTAGTGAGACCTTGTTTCAAAATAAAAAATAAAATAGGGCTGGAATGTAGCTCAGAGGCAGAATGCCCCTGAGTTCAATCCCCAGCACCAAAAATAAATTAATATGTAAGTAAATAAATATAAAGTAAAATAGAAAAATATAATAGCTATTAATAATGGAAAGCATAGGGACCGTTACCACTGAGTTTTACGGAGCACAACTGTATAGTGTCTGTAATTACATAGTCCTTTAAAAACTATGGGTGTGCCTACAGATGACAGTCACATAAATATTTAATGATAAGTTTATGAAGAGTCTATGATATAAAAGATATGAAGAGTGAGTGTGGGAAGTTGTAAGGATATGGAATGTGGAGTATGTGAGGATATGTAAGGTGTGGGAAGGTATAAGAGGAAGGTATGTGAAGATGCCATCGGTCTAGTAATCACAAGCTGGTTTATGGGTTCTGGTCCTCTACAGAATCCTTAGGCTGATTGCAGGCTCCATTGTGTGATCAATAGATAAGCTGAGCCAGGCATGGTGGCGCACGCTTGTAATCCCAGCATTCGGGAGGCTGAGACCAGAGGATCCGGGTTCGAGGCCAGCCTCAGCTACCTAGTGAGGCACTCTGCTACTTAGTGAGACTCGGTTTCAAAATAAAGAATAAAAAATAGGGCTGGGGGTGTAGCTCGGAGGTAGAATGCCCCTGAGTTCAATGCCCAGCACCGCGCCCCAAAAAAAAAAAAAAAAAATAGATAAGCTGAAACGTCCTCTAAGGAAGTTATAGGTTTTCCAACATATCATATGTGTCTTCTTAACAGCACACAGGGTAATTATAGTGTTTTGTTTTGTTTTTCTTCTTCTTCCTCTTCTTCTTCTTCTTCTTCTTCTTCTTCTTCTTCTTCTTCTCCTCCTCCTCCTCCTCCTCCTCCTCCTCCTCCTCCTCCTCCTCTTCCTCCTCCTCCTTCTTCTTCTTCACATTAAGATTTATAGATTTCTCAGGAATTTGGAAGAGGCAGACCTGGGAGAGAGAACTGGTTGGGGGAGTAACAATATGAAGAACTTTAGCACCAGGCTTTTACATTAAAGTTATGTTTTCTGCCTATTTCTTCTATCCTACCTCAAGCAGAGGCACAGAGATTTCTTGAGGCAAGCAAGGAATCCCAATTGAAGGGAGAATGTAGGCCATCTCAAGGGAGCCAGAAGGCTTTGGGGTGAAGTGAGGAATACGTACATAGTCAAGGACGAATGTGGGCCATCCCCAGAGTGAGATATGCACTTTGGGGGTTTCTAGCTAGTCTTTCAAAGGAAACTTGGTGGCATATGGTGTGAAACGTGTGAGGATGGCATCTATCTAGTGATCCCAAGCCAGTTTATAGTGACCTGGTCATCTTCTGGATGCCTGACATGGTCTCCAGTGTCTGATTAAGAGATAATGCTGGAAAGTCCCCTATTAACAGGTTTCTCAAGATATCCTATTTTTCTTTTTTTTTCTTTTTTTTTTTTTTTTTTTTTTGCGGTACTGGAGATTGAACTCAGGGACATTCTACCTCCGAGCTATACTCCCAGCCCTATTTTTTATTCTTTATTTTGAAACCGGGTCTCGCTAAGTTGTGGAGTGCCTCACTAGGTAGCTGAGGCTGGCCTCGAACCCGGATCCTCCGGTCTCAGCCTCCGAATGCTGGGATTACAAGCATGCGCCACCACGCCTAGCTTCAAGATATCCTATCTTTCTTGCCTAAACTCCTCATGGAGATGGTTAATTAGCAGTGCCAAGGTAATTATAGTTTTGGGTTAACTTTAAGATTTATAGATTTACCAGGAAATTGGGAGTGATTGGCCTGGGAGAGAGACTGGCTTAAGCAGTGACAGTCTTGGAAAAGTATGTGGAAATTCTGAATAAAAATATATTGGGAGGCTGAGACAAGGAAGATTGAAGATTGAAGGCCAGCCTCAACAACTTAATGAGATTCTGTGTCAAAATAAAATAAAATATGGCTGGGGCATAGTTTGGAAATAAAATGCCCCTGGGTTCAATCCACAGTACCACACACAGAAAATAGCAATAGTGATAGCTACCACATATCTACCTATGAGCTTGATGCCTATTATGTTGAAAATATGTTTTTGGAAATTTGCTAGTGAGCCTACCCACTAGAATGTCTAAACTGAGTTTGGGCTGAGTTATAATGAAGTTTATAATGAAGTGTTATTTAAACCATATTGGCAGAATTAGGAAACCCAAGGCATTTAATCGTATTTGGTATTTCTTAGTTCTAGGCCTAAGATAAGCCAAAAGAAATAACAGATGATTTAAAATGCTAGTAATCTATGCATGATTTATTTCTAATTTCTGAAATGGCATCATTTTATAATAAACTAAAAGTTATGAGATTTTTGTTGCTATTACACGTTAATCAAGGATCTTAGCAGTATTTTCAGAAATGAACTGTTTTTCTATACCCTCATTTAGTAACTTAAATGTTATATGCATTTCCAGAATTTTGATTGTTATTCTTTATATTGGCTACAAAAGATATTTGATGTTTCATAAGTGCTTAGACAATAGCTTTTAAAATTGTTTGCCTCCTTTAAATTTTTCTTTATTTCTAGTTTAACAACTAATAACTGCTTTGTTAGAAAAAGGTTCATGTTGATAGATAGGCCCTAAATTTGTGATTGTTAAAATCGATGTTCATTCTGTAGTTTCTTTCTTTAGACACTTGTTTGTTTCTTTTTCTGTGCAAAATCTTTGCCAGCTACTCCTGTGATAGAGGACTAATATCTATAACAAATAAAAAATTCAAAACATTTAGCTTGGAGCAGTGGTACATGCCTGTAATTCCAGTACTTGGGAGGCTCAGACAGAAGAATAACAGGTTCAAGACCAACCTTAGGTACTTAGTGATATTCTCAGCAGTCTAGTGAAACTTTATTTCAAAACACACACATACACACATACACATACTCATAAGGGCTGAGGATGTAGCTCAGAGGTAGAATGTTCCTGGATTCAATCTCCAGTACCACAATAAATAAATAAATAATTAAATAAATAAATACTTTTTAAAAACCCTTAACACTAAAAGAAACACCCAATCAAAAGATGGGCAATTGAACTGAATAGATATTTCTCAAAAAAAGATATATATAAAGTTACACCAGGAGATTTTTGATCTACGTAATGCGGAGTCCATTTATATTAATGTGGCAGAAAGAGCTAAGACATTTATAGATCGGCTTCAAGCCTTGGTCACTACCTGGCCCTCGTTTACCTCCTTGCTGGGAGGAGTTATCGTAGCAACAGCAATAGTCATTCTAGGCTTATGCATTCTACCACTCATTGTACGCCTTGTGATCAATGCCTATGTTAGTATACGAGCAGATTTACATGGAATAAAAATGCAAGCATTGCCTTGTACAGGGCCTGGTAGTCAATGACAGGTTCGATTTTCTCAGGGCAATATCAACCTAAGACAGGGCTCATTGAATGACCCATCAAGACCCCATGACAGGTAAGATTAAGCAGCTGGTAGAAAACGACCTAAGACAGGCACAGTCCTTCGTGCATTTTAAAATAAAAATGGGGGAGTTGTGGGAGCCCAGCTGGGCCCTTTCCCCCCTGGCAGTTGCTATCTGCATATATGAGTAATTATACAGACTCTTCTGCTATGGCTACATTGGCGTCTCAAAGTCTGAAGATTGCTCATAGGATGCATAGATGAAAGACCCTCCTACTTCTTAGAAAGTAAATATATGACCCTAAAGGAGTATGGTTTTATGACTCTAGAGAGTTTGCTTTACCAGGCTATGCTAAGAATGTGGGCTATACGTGTAAAACGAAGAAGTGGTGCTATTTATGATCTGACAATGATTGATATCTCATAAATGTCTATGTAACCCTGTTGTACCCAAGAACTGTATAAAAAAAAGATATATAGTTGGCCAAAAATATATGAAATAAATGCTCAATATCTCTAGCAATTAGGGAAATGCAAATCAAAACTATACTGAGATTCCATCTAAATCTAGAAAGAATGGCAACCATCAAGAATACAAACAAGCCGGACATGGTGGCACACTCTTGTAATCCCAGAACTTGGGAGGCTAAGACCGGAGGATCTGGGTTTTTGGCCAGCCTCAGCTACTTAGTGAGGTCCTCCGCAACTTAGTGAGACCCTGTTTCAAAATAAAGACTAAAAAATAGGGCTGGGGGTGGAGCTCAGAGGTAGAATAGGTAGAATGTCCCTGGGTTCAATCCTCAGTAACACACACACACACACACACAAAAGAATACAAACAATGAGAGTCAGGAACACATGCCTGTAATTCCAATACTTGAAAGGTTGAGAAGGGAGGATCACAGATTTGAAATCAGCCTCACTAACATAGTGAGTCCGTGAGTAACTTAGCTAGACCTGGATTCAAAAGAAAAAATAAAATAAGAATGGGGATGTAGCTCATAGATAGAACGTCCTGTCCCTGGGTTCAATACTCAGTGCCAAAACAAATACATACATACAAATGGGTGTGGTGACATACTCCTGTAAACCAAATACTTGGGAAGCTGAGACAGAAGGATCACAGGTTCTAGGACAGCCTCAGAAATGTAGTGAGACTATCAGCAACCTAGTGAGACCTGCTTCAAAACACAACAAAAACAAAAACATAAAAAGGGCTAGGCTGAGGGTGTAGCTCAGAGATAGAGCAACCCTGGGTTGAACCCCTAGCACCTCAAAAAATATGATGTTCATTAGCCTTTAGTAAGAACAGATTCAGAATCTATTTACAATTGTCTGTAGATTAACACCAGTACCTTTTCTAACCTAGAGTTAAATTGAGTTTATAAGGCATTGCTTATAGAACAACTCAATTTCATTAAAGCTTTCAGAAGAAAAACCTTGGATTCATAAATCTAGAATAAAACGAGACCTTCAACTTTAAAAAAAAGGGAACAAAAGTTATATATTTCACTATGTCAAGATCTTCCATTTGAATATCCCCTCTCTTTGTTCCCACTCATCAAGAAGCAGTCAAATAAGAGTTGAGGTCTCACATTCCCCATGGAAATATAAAGATTTGTCAGCAGGGAAATATAATAGAGCAAATCAGGAAGACATTTTAAAAATAAATATAACATAGGTATTTTCATTAAGGTTCATAATTTCTGTATAAATTGCCTGGGCTTTATTTTTCTAACTAGGAAGATGCTTCACTGCATTGTGTGTGTGTGTGTGTGTGTGTGTGTGTGTGTGTGTGTGTGTGTGTGTGTGTCTGTGTTACTGTGTATTGAAGCCAGGGACATTCTACCTCTGAACTATACCCCAGCCCTTTTTATTTTTTCATTTTTGAAACAAGGTCTTGCTAAGTTCCTGAGTGTCTCACTTAGTTGCTGAGGCTGGTCTCAAGTCTGCAATCCTCCTTTCTCAGTCTCCCAAGTACTAGGATTACAGGTATGCACCATCATACTCAGCTTCTTCACTGACTTCTTAAAATGTTAAATTTAAGAACCCTCCAGGCTGTTAAATGAATCATGTGCTATGTTTGATGTGAAAATGATACTGGAGATGGGAACTTTTGATTTAGTGTTGATAAAATAAGTTGCAAGTCAAATTAGCATGAACATACAGGGAAAGTTCTAATTACAAAAGAAAAGGGGGTTAGGGCTTCATCGTGTGTCACACTATGAAACAAGATGCTTGGCAAATAATCAGCAGTGTCTGTCCGGGGCCTAGCCCGGCCGGAAAGACCCCGCCTCTAGATGGCGCCTGGCAGAGTGCCAGAAGTGGCTGCAGGTGGTAAACATTCTAGGGCTGCCTCACGCCAGAGCGCATGCACCAGCACGCCCGGCTCGTGGCCAACCCAGGTAAGAGCTGTATGAGATGCCTCGTGGCTTAGGCCCTGTGTGGCTTTAAGAGCCTCCACCTCTCGCCCAAGAGAGAGTTGCTGGGGAGAGGCTGGCTGGGTTGTTGCTGGAGTGGGTTGCTGGAGAAGTTCTGGGAGGAAAGGTTGTTGGTTGCTAGTGCAAGATGGATTGCTGGAGAGAGGGGTTATTGGGAGTCTGTTGGAAAGGCACTATTTGGAGAGATGGCTTCTGTGCTGTGTTTGTTACTGCTTGTGTAGTGCCCTCGATCCCAGAGAGAGAGGTATAATAAAGAGAGGTTTGAATCAGCAACATTCAGGCAATGTCTTTACTGGGGCCTCATGGTTGAGGGTTCAGCCTGGGGTTCCCGATAAGTGTCTTCAGAGGAAACTACTTAGATATGGAGGGAATAATTGCATGTACTTTTAAGACCCCACCAAAAATAAAGAGCCGGTGTGGTGATGCATGGCTGTAATCCTAGTACTTTGAAGGCTGAAATGGGAGGATCATTGGGGGTTTGGCCCCTTAGAGACTACCTATACGTCCATGGACCCCCTTCTCTCTCACTCTCTCTGCTTTGGCCTCCATAATGTGAAAGCAGAGCACTTGTGCTCTTCTCTCTATATATATACATTTGGCTTCTATGATGTGAGAGCAGAGCCCTTGTACTCTTCTCTCCTGCTTCCTACCACCATTCTCTGAGCTCTGGAGATATGAGCCACTGTAACATGGACGGCAACCTCTAAAATCTCCGGGATTGTGAGCAAATAAATCTTCCTCTAGGTTGCGGTTGTCAGGTATTTTGTATTACAGCAAGCTCACTGGTAATCTAAATCTGCATATGCATACTTCCTATCTTTTACTTTACCACCTCTTCTCTTTTTTTTTTTTTTTTGCGGTACTGGGGATTGAACTCAGGGGCATTCTACCTCCGAGCTATACCCCCAGCCCTATTTTTTATTCTTTATTTTGAAACCGGGTCTCACTAAGTTGCGGAGTGCCTCACTAGGTAGCTGAGGCTGGCCTCAAACCTGGATCCTCCGGTCTCAGCCTCCTGAATGCTGGGATTACAAGCGTGCACCACCACGCCCAGCACCTCTTCTCTTCTAATAGCTTCCCTTGCCCTTGAGTTCTCTGAAGATGGCAATTAAAACAAGAAAGTGTCCTCTATCTTCCTTTAAAGCTGGCTTTGAATAAAACCTTTTTTCCTAGAAAGTTGACACAGAGTATTTTTGGCCTGGGCAAGCAGTAGAGCCAGGCCTCCTCCCTTGTGTGGAAGCTGTTCAGCCCAGTAACAGTTTGTCTCTCCTTGTTGTTTGATGCTCCTGAGATTTACCTGACCCCACAATACAGCGTTTTGAATATATACCTATGGCATGGTGGAGAGTGGTGTGTCTGGGTGGCTAATGGGAAAGGATGGGTCCTCTGAACTTTTGAGAATGTGTGAAGTGGACATACATTGTATACTATGTAATCATTTGTGGGTATACAATATAGATTTCCCTGGAACTTTTTTTTTTGCTATTATAAACAGAGTTGCAGGAAATATCATATATTTAATCCCTGCTATAGTTTGGATTTAGAATGTCCCCCTATATCTCACAGAGTTAAGGCAGTTGGAGGTGGACTTTGGTCTCCTGGGGATGTGGCCTTGGGGATTATATATGATCCATCCTCTCTCTGCTTTCTTTCTTTGCTTCTGTCCTCCATGATGTGATACTTGAGCCCTTGTGTGAATGTTCTCTCTGTTCTCTACACCATGCCCTGAGGTCTGCAGTCTTTACCTAGTCTAACATAGAACCACTGAAATCTCCAGATCTGTGACAAATAAATTTTCCACCTGGGCATACTGGTGCACACCTCTTATCCCAGTACTTGGGAGGCTGAGAGAGGAGGATTGCAGGTTTGAGGATAGCCTCAGCAATATAGTGAGACTCAACAGCAACCTAGCAAGACCCTGTTTCAAAGCAAAAAAAAAAAAAAATACATAAAAAGGGCTTTGAATATAATTCAGAAGTAAAATGCCTCTAGGTTCAATCCTTAATACCATCAAACCAAAACAAACAAAAATAAATAAATTTTCCTTCCTGTAACTTGTTGCCATTAGGTATTAGGGGTCACAACAGTGAGAATGCTGGATAAAACAAGCACTAAATTGTTCTCTTAAGAAAATGTGTAGAGAAATGAGCTATCTAACTTAAATGGTATGTACACAGCAAAAGATTTGAAAAAATACATTTTTTTTCATTTTCATTTTTTGGTACTGGGGATTGAACATAGGATTGTTCTACCTCTGAAGTAAATCTAAGCCCTTTTAAATTTTTATTTTGAAACAGGGTGTGGCTAATTTGCTGAGGGTCTTGATAAGTAGCTAAAGCTGGCCCTAAACCAGAGATCCCTGTCTCATCCTCCAAACTGGGATTATAGGTGTTCTTCATGACAGCTGGCTTGAATATATATTTTATATAACCCTCCAGAACAGTTGTAGGACATCACTTACTCTTCAGCAATTTCTCTGAGCTTTGCAAATTTTATCCTTCCCTTTTAAAACATCTTTGCCATTTTGATAGGTTAAAAAATGTTATTTTTGTTTGCATTTGAATGAGACTGAATTTAAGTAGCTTGTTTGTTTTTTAAATAAGTTGTTCATGTAATTTTAGCAAAATATTAACCCTAAATTGGCCCTTCTACCAACACAGGTATAAGACCTAGAGGTTTTTAATATAGGACTTTTAAGTAGATGAGATTTAGGTAAGATAAAAGAAAACATGAATAGGTAGAAAGGAGACATAAGGAACAGGGAAAACATAACTTTAATATGAAAACCTTGGCTAAAATTCCTCATTCAACAAGCAAAGACCTTCATTCCCAAGTTTCTGGGAAATTTACATATCCTTCCTCATTCACTTGTGATAAGAACTGGAGAGTTATCTATTGATCAGGCAGCAGAGACCACACAAAGGATCCAGAAGGCGACCAGATTACCATACAGAATATTCACTCACTTGTGCTTTTTATCTTAGGCACTCTTAACTATCTTATCAATGACAATGAAAACTATATCAAGATCCAGAAGATGGCTGTACATACATAAACCATCCCATGATCTCCAGACTTATATTATCCATACATACCTTTACATTACCATCCCTCCTCACCAAGCCTTCTTTAAAAGAACCCTGGAGTCGGGCGTGGTGGCACACGCTTGTAATCCCAGCATTCAGGAGGCTGAGACTGGAGGATCCGGGTTCGCAGCCAGCCTCAGCTACCTAGTAACTCCGCAACTTAGTGAGACTCGGTTTCAAAATAAAGAATAAAAAATAGGGCTGGGGGTATAGCTCGGAGGTAGAATGCCCCTGAGTGAAAAAAAAAAAAAAAGAACCCTGGACCCCAAGGTATGTCTCTCACTCTGGTCCACATTCTGTCATGGATGTGTATTTTGTGCCTTTCTAAATAAATCTCTATGTCCCTGACTGGCTCATCCTGAAACTCTTTTCCAGAATTGAATTCCTCTCTCTCCCCAAAGGGAAGTCCTTGGATACCTCAGGGAATTATCCCTTCTCCAGTGACAAGATAAAGTAAACTAGAATGGATATATAGTTGTTTCTGGATTATCTGTTTTCTTTCCTGTATCCTCAAGGAATAATTGAGAACATTTTATATTTAATAATTGTTTGGATTTTCAGATTCTCAACATCCACACATCTTTTATACTTTCAGAAAAAAGCATTCTCAAACCCTTCCACCAAAATGAGCAGAAAAAGTCGTAGTATATTCTAATGATCAAAACAAAACCTTTATTAGTTTCTAACAAAAAGGCATACATGGTAGAAATAGTAGAAAGAATAATGGAAAAATTAATTTGTTTTAAAACCAACTTTAGTCAGGAAGAGTTCTTTACAGACAAACAGTTCAATTTATAATTATAAAATACATTGCATACCGTGGACTATATTTTTTTGTTCATTAGCTGTTCCAAGAAGATTTAATTAAGTAACTTTTTAAAAGTTCAAACAATGTCTATCCTAAAACATAAAGTGAAATTTTCTTTTAGGAAAAAAAAACATTGATATGATGTGAAGATAGATTTTATTCTGTTTTAGACCCATTTTGTTAGTTTCTGATTATATTTCACATTGCCATAGTCATTACTCAGAGGACAATCCTTTTTTTTTTTTTTTTGAGAAAGAACTAAATTTCAAATTAGCACCAGAATTCTTTCCATTTGTACACAGTCAATCTTGTTATAGATGCCATCGAGTATGTAAAGACTAACAGAATTTCAAGCATATAATTCAGACAAAAATGACATAAAAACACTGACAAATTTAAGCTAGAACTAAATTTAGGACATTTTACTCTATTTTTACATTAACAGGATAGATGAGTAGATGTCAGCAGAAATGTTGTGGAAACTATTTGCTTAAAGTTAATTTTTTTTTTTTTTTTTTTTTTTTTTTTTTTTTTTTTTTTTTTTTTTTTTTTTTTTTTTTTTTTTTTGCGGTACTGGGGATTGAACTCAGGGGCATTCTACCTCCGAGCTACACCCCCAGCCCTATTTTTTATTCTTTTATTTTGAAACCGAGTCTCACTAAGTTGTGGAGTGCCTCACTAGGTAGCTGAGGCTGGTCTCGAACCCGGATCCTCCGGTCTCAGCCTCCCGAATGCTGGGATTACAAGCGTGCGCCACCACGCCCGGCTCTAAAGTTAATATTAATAAAACAAAAGATGTATAGTCTCTAAATTGAATGTCACAAAATGAAACCACTGCCTTCTGATTTACCTTTCAGGATAAGACAGGACATAACCCAAGTATACTTTCTATTCTATCTTTAAACACAAGGCCAATATCAATATAAATGATACTACTATGAAATAAACACATGGCTGTTTTAGATCCCTCCATATAAAACACTGTTATATAACTCTCCTACAGTAACTTGCTGTATATCTACTTTATGTGTGAAGCTGAGGTGGAACACGGGGCTTTGCACATGCTAGGCAGGTGCTCTCCCATTGGGCTACAGCCTCAAACCTTTAAAAAACATTGAAACAGTTTGAGTAATAAGAAACTCATGAATTGGGGAATATGGACTGAGATTGAAAGATGTATATTATTCCCAAGATAATTTTATATCCATAAATACTATCAAACTTAGTTTATCATGCTATTAACAATAAAGTTGAAAAATAGAACAGCTATTCATAAAGGAAAGCATAGGAATCCTCACCACTGAGTTTTACAGAGGCATATATGTATGTTTTCTACGATCCCATAGTCCTTTAAGGACTATGAGTGTGCCTACAGATGAGATGAAAATTTCATATAAATGCAATAACAAATTCATTAAGATTCTTATACGGAGACAGCTTCATTGCCAGGGGCAGAGATGTACGTCTGAATCCTCAGCTCTTCGGAGACAGATGGGAGGATTGCAGGTTCCAGGCCACCAGGTCATAACTTAGCCAGACTCTGTTTCAAAATAAAACAAATAAAATTAAAAGGGCTGGGGATGTAGCTCAGAGGAAAAACAAACACCCCTGGGTTTTATCCCCAGTGCCACAACAAAGAAAACCAGAAAAAGACAGGTTAGTCATACAGTTTTGCTACATGACAAAACACTCCCCTTAAACATGTGTTACTTTAAGCCAGGCGTGGTGGCCCACGCTTGTAATCCCAGCATTCGGGAGGCTGAGTCCGGAGGATCCGGGTTCGCCGCCAGCTTCAGCTACTTAGTGAGGCACTCCGCAACCTAGTGAGACCCGGTTTCAAAATAAAGAATAAAAAATAGGGCTGGGGGTATAGCTTGGAGGTAGAATGCCCCTGAGTTCAATCCCCAGTACCGCAAAAAAAAAAAAAAAAAAAAAAAAACCACAAAAAAAACATGTGTTACTTTATACATTTCTCAAATATTTGAAAAATACTTCTCTATGAACTACTCGGGTATAGAAGAGCACTAGAATTTCTTCCAGATTCATGTCAGGGCTCCTCAGGGCTCTTGTCTTAGCCTTGCACTTTTCCCCCACTTTTCTTGGAACCTCTAATTGTAATGTTGACCCACATTGAGACTGAGGGGCCAGATTCTCCTGGGTGACCTCACTAGGCCCTGGTTGGTTCTCACTTTCCTCTCCTCGCCACGCTGTTGCCACTGGATTTGATTATTGGGCATTTAAGGGAGAAGCCCCGGCGGCACTACCCTCACCTGAATCAGCACTCCCCTTACCAGCATCGAGGACGATGACATCATCAGTGCTGGGGCCTGTGGCCTGCCTATCCTTGGTCCTCCAGACACCCCCCCTCACCCGCTTCATCACTCTCCTCACTAGATTCAATAATCATGACCTCATAGTCCATGCTGGGACCTGTTGCCTGCCTGTCATCAGTGCTCTCGCCACTCCCCTCACCCGATTTGGTGATGATGACCTTGTCATCCATGTTGGGGCCCGCGACCTGCCACTCATCAGTGCTCCCAGGACTTCCCTCACCCTCATCGGCACTCCCCTCACCCGATTCGATGATAATGACCTGGTTATCAGTGCTGGGACCCGACCCACGACCTACCCATCGTCAAAGCACTCCCCTCACCCGAAACAGCACAAATATCACCTGCAGTGATGTTGTCGTCATCGTCGTCATCCAAGCTGAAGCCCACTGCCTGCTCCACTTCATCGTTGTTGTCGTAGTCGTCGTCCTCGTAGTCGTCATCGGGAAGCGGCTGAGGGTCTTCATCGCCCACGGACTCGGTTTCTTGCTCCAAGGCGGCTAGACGACTCTGGCATTCTTCGGGGTAAAATCTTTTAATGGTCTCCCACAGCTCCTGATTGACGAGGGTGTTTCTATGCATACTCAACAGAGTCCACCCACCGATCCAGAGACGGCAGAAGGGGCACCTCATATTTGCCTTTTCCACGATTGACTTGAGGCACGGCTTACACAGCGTGTGCTGGCAGGGCAGGGTCACGGGCTCCACAAGGATCTCGGTACAGATCAGGCACTGGTATTCTGACAGAGGAGGGATCTCGGGTTGGAATGCCGCCATTTCGATCTGATCACCTCACCTCAGGACGCTCTCTCCGGAGAAACCGTTATTTGTGCCCTCGTGAGGCCTCGTGTCGCAGCACTTCCGCTGAGACGCGAGGAACTTCCGCTGAGACAGCCGGAACTTCTAATTCACAGTTACAGTTGCTAGGGGGGTCCCTAAAATTTTACTCCCCGCTGAGGTGCCCCGCCCCTTGGCGCCCCGCCCCACTGGCCACACCCCTCAGTGTGCCCCGCCCATTATTGTGAGCCTCCCTTCTCTGTGCTGTGCCCTGAAAGAGAACTTTTCTCCAGCACCCGGGATGGCTAAGGGTCTAGTATATATCTTTTTGATAGCTTGGCAATGGTTTCCCACTAAACAGCTTGAACTAAATCCGAATTTTACTTCAGGCTGGTATTAACCAATTCTTAGTTTTTCCGTTTTTGTTTTTTGGTACTGGAGATTGGACCCAAGGGCATTCTACCTCTGGGCCACACCCCCAGCCCTATTTTTATATTTTATTTTAATACAGGGTCTCGTCTCGCTAATTCACCGAGGCGACTTGGGATCCTCCCGTCTCGTCCTCCCAAGTTACAGGTGTGCCCCACAGTGTCTGGCCCGAATTCTTAGTGTTTTGCAGAGCTAGTTCTTCAAAGCGCAGTCCTTGAGGATGGCATCTTTACCATTAGTTTCCGCATAAGAGTTGACTCTATGCTTTGCACTGTTGATTGTTGCCATGGAGCTCCCTATCTTTCTTTTTTCACTTTGGTACCGAGAAGAGGACTGAACCTATGGGCGTTCTCCCCCTAAGTTACACCCCCACCCCTTTTTATTTCGAAACCGTCTCCTTACTGCACGCTGGCCTCGAACCTGTGATACTGGATACTGCTGTCTCAGGCTCCTGAGTATTGGGATTCTGGGCATGAAACCAGCACATTCTGGCTCTATGGAGCTGTCTTTCTTTCTTTTTTTTTTTTTTTTTTTTTTTTTT
>PVLC010012146.1:15517-45293 GCA_004027655.1 Graphiurus murinus | reverse complement strand
TTTTTTTTTTTTTTTGCGGTACTGGGGATTGAACTCAGGGGCATTCTACCTCCGAGCTATACCCCCAGCCCTATTTTTTATTCTTTATTTTGAAACCGGGTCTCACTAAGTTGCCGAGTGCCTCACTAGGTAGCTGAGGCTGGCCTCGAACCCGGATCCTCCGGTCTCAGCCTCCCGAATGCTGGGATTACAAGCGTGCGCCACCACGCCCGGCCATGGATTTTTTTAATATGCTGAACCAGCCTTGCATTCCTGGGATGAACCCGACTTGGTCATGGTTTATAATTTTCTTGATGTGGTTTTGAATGCACATTGCTTGTATTTTGTTTAGCAGTTTTGCATCTAAGTTCATCAGTGATATAGGCCTATAGTTTTCTTTTCTTGAGCTGTCTTTATTTGGCTTTGGTATTAATGTGATGTTGGCTTCATAGAATGTGTTTGGGAGCTTTGATATGTTTTGTCTCTTTTTCATTGGTTTCTAGAAATTTTTAAATTTCTCCGTTTACTTCTTCTATGACTCATTCCTCATTTAGCAGTGTGGTGTTATCTCCATGTGTTTACATGGTTACTCTAGGTCTTCTTAGAGTTGATTTCTAGTTTCATTCCACTGTGGTTTGAAAAGACAAAGGGAATTATGTTACATATTTTGAATTTGCCAGTGCTTGACTTGTGGCCCAGGATATGGTCTATTTGGAGACAATTCCATGGGCAGCTGATAAAATGTGAATTCAACTGTAGTTGGTGAAATATTCGATATGTGTCTGATAGGTCCATTTGATTATGGTATTCCTTAGGTCTGAGGAGTCTTTACTGACCTTTGGTCTAGAAGATTGGTCTAGTGATATGAGAGGAGTATTGCTTAAAAAGAAATCCAGAAAAGAATTCCATTCACTATATCACCCCCCAAAATAAACCTAACCAAGGAAGTAAAAGGCCTCTATAAGGAAAACTATAAAAAGTTGAAAAAACAAATCAACAAAGCTCTTAGAAGATGAAAAGATCCTCCATGCTCTTGGATAAGCAGAATAAATATCATCAAAATGGCCATTCTCCCCAAAGTGATCTACAGATTAATGTGATACCTATTAATTTACCAAGGTCATTCCTCATATAGAAAAATCAGTCCTTAGATTCATTTGGAAAAACAAAAAGTGCAGAATAGCCACTGTAGTTCTTATCAACAAGAACAATGCAGTAGGCATCACAATATCTGACTTCAAACTCTAGCACAAAGCCACAGTAATAAAAAACAATATGGTATTGTCACAAAAAAGACACATAGACCAATGGAGCAGAATAGATGATTCAGAAACAAACCCACATGCTTACAGTCAATTGATTCTTGACAAAGGAGCCAAAAATATACATTGGAAAAAAAGATAGCCTCTTCAACAAATAGTGTTGGCAAAACTGTTTAACCATATGCAGGAAAATGGGAATAAAACTGACTTTTTCACCCTGCACAAAAGTCAATTCGAGATGGATCAAAGACCTGGACGTCAGACCAGGGATCTTGCAGCTACTTGAAGAGGGCATAGGCCCAGCACTTCAACACATAGGTAAAGGTCAAACTTTCTGAACAAGACTCCAAAGGAACAAGCAGCTCGAAGGAAGATCAATACATGGGATTGCATTAAACTAAAGAGATTTTGCACAGCAAAGGAAACTATCAAGAACCTCAACAGACAGCCCACAGAGTGGGAGAAAATTTTTACCAGCTACTCTTCTGATAGAGGACTAATATCTAGAATATACAGAGAACTCAAGAAACTCACAGCTAAAAAAGAATAACTCAATAAAAAAAATGGGCAAAGGATCTAAATAGACACTTCACAAAAGAAGAAATACAAATGATCAATAAATGTATGAGGAAATGTTCAACATTAGCAATCAGAGAGATGCAAATCAAAACTACCTTGAGATTTCACCTAACTCCAGTTAGAATGGCAATTATAAAACCCACTAACAACAAGAAATGCTGTCGAGTGTGTGGAGAAGTGGGAATCCTAATACATTGTTGGTGGGATTGCAGATTAGTGCAACCACTTTTGAAAACTGTATGGAGGATCCTCAGATGAATGGGAATGAACTTACCATATGATCTAGCAATACCACTTCTGGGTATCTGGAAGGGCAGCTCATGTCATTTGGCATTCAACACTCACAGGCTCTGACCTTTCTTGGTCAAATATGACCCCTCCGCCCTAGGGAAGTTGGTGAGTGGGTCAAGGAAAGGCGCCTACTTCCCTCCCCTGCAACTCCCATTGGCTCCTGCCCCAGCTTCACCTCCTTATCTGACCTTCCCATATAAACTATTGTGTGTTAGAATAAAGCTGAGACCCTGCAGTGCCTGGTCACTGACTAGACTCTCGGCTCAGTGTGGGTTTTTGGGGGGTTATCTCGACTCCCCAGGGTGGTGGGCCCAGCCGCAACACTCTCCTTCTCACTCAGCCCGGGTAGGTGAAGTGGCTGGCCTACTTGGTTTACCCGGTGTTGCGTGGGATGCAACATCTGGTGCCCCGGTGTGAGGCCCAGGATTCCGCTGATGAGCTAATCGGACTTCGGGTGAGTGTATCCCCATAAGATATGGGGCAGTCTTCCTCTAAAAATAACCCTTCTCTTCACTCTTTCAGAGTTCTGCTAAAAAGTTGGGGACTCAAATTGTCAGAGTCCCAGGCCACAAAGGCCTGGGGTATCTTAGTTAAGGTCGCCCCATGGCTCCCTGAGAGTAACCTCTTTGACTGGAGCAGGTGGGATCAGGTGGAACAGTTGGTCTGCAAAAACCATATCAACCATCGAGGTTCCACCTCCGGGAGTGTACCCCACTCTCACAACGCTTAAAAGCTATTTTCCTCCTCATCCAAATCCCCCAGCTCAAGAGAGGCACAGTCCAATGCTGCCTTCCATCATTCACCCCCTTCCAGAAGTACAGTCAGGTACCCCTGTCCCCCCTAATCCTCCCTCAACATTGTCAGGGCATGATTCTTTCGAGTTGCCTAATAAGCTGCCTTAGGAAAAGCCCCCTGACTCATTTGGGAGTGCTCCTGGGCCTCAATCTCACCTCTATCCCTCTTCACCCCAGCAACCTGAAGTCCTGGGACATAGTTTTACTCCAAAAGGGCCCTCCAACACCCTTTGGGAGGCTCTGCCCGCCTACCCTACCTGGAGCCACATGCTCCATTAGGCTTGCCAAATTTGGGCACAAAGATTGCCATTAGTTCTAACATTCCTAAGGGTGGCAGGGCGGAGTCTTTCTCTCCCTTTCCCCCTCCCTGAGGTGGGGAGAGCCTCCAGGCAGAACCAGCAGTGCTCCCTGCTTGTCACCTTTACCCAGTTAATGTTAACATTGGGGGAAATAGACCTGAGCCCTGGTATCCGTGGGAGCCCAGTGATCTAAAGGAGCTTAAAAAGGCTGTCCTAGAAGATGGCCCCAATTCTCTGTGGGCTGAGACAATCCTCCAGGGACTCGCTTACCAAAATTGCAGGACACAAGATTGGAGGACCCTTGCTCGGGCTGTCCTCCCAGGCCCACAATACATTAAATGGTGTGCCCTTTTTAGAGAAGAATGTCAGCAACAGGCTGAGAGAAACCAACAGGCTGACCCAGTCATTCCCATTACCGTTGGGATGCTTACTGGAACGGCTGATCAATTCTCCTCTGGCCTGCAACAGGCTGCGATCCCTGCCCCTACCAGGAACAGGTTAGGGCTATAGGACTGGCTGCTTGGAAAAAGCTAGAAGAAGGTCCCCACAAAGTTCCCTATCACATGCATCACACAAAGGCCTGGGGAAGACCTTTCCAGTTTCATTGATAAGGTAAAAAAAAAGCATACAATGCAAATTTCCTCTCAGAGAGCTCAAGGAGCATTTTGTAAAGACGCTTGTTTGGGAGGGCATGAACCAAGATCATAAACTTGCCTGCTACAGCTTAAGGGATAGGACAAAGGAGCGTTGGATAATAGCTACCAAAGACATTGGCACTCACTCCCATCAGTCACAGGCCATGATGTCCGAGATACAAACAGCCCAAAGGGAACATCACAGCGAGGATTTGGGACTCCTAATAAGCGCTCTCCAATAGGCCTTTCCAGGAAGGAGACGCTCCTGTTTCGGGTGTGGCCAAGAAGGGCACTTCAAGAGGGAATGTCCTAACAGACAGGGAAGGGCCCCTGGGGTCCCCCTGGTGGAGTCAACAAGGTCTCCAAAGACCCCCTGCCCATGGTGTCGAAAGGGGTTTCACTGGGCCAGAGACTGCCGCTCTAAGACTGATCTCAGAAGTGAATCTTTAAACTAGATGAAAGGGCACCCCCCAGCCCCGTTAAATAAGGGGAATCTCCTGACCCGAGACCATTGGACTGTCCCAATCACCCCAGGAATTCGACCAAAAATGACACTCACCATTGGGGGCAAAATCTTTAAGTGTCTTATTGATATTGGAGCAGATAGGACTGTCTTGAGAAAGGAAGAGGTCCCTCCTAATTGGAGACTGATCCCTGGCCACCAGCTCCTTGGAGTGGGGGAGCAAACAGAATCCCAACAGACTGCAGGATGGGTACAGTGGACAGACGGATGGCAGTACAGGAGAGGTCAGACCTCTAGTGCATCTGGGTTAACAGCTAATCTCTTGGTTCAGGATATCCTGGGGAGTGCCAAGGCCTATATCACCACTGATCACAGAAGCTTTCGTGGTGACCTCTTAGACGAGGAACTCTTAGCAGCAGTTCCCGGCGGGAGGAAGTGTCACCCCAATTATGGAGATGACCCAGCTCTTTCTCGCCCTCACCCTCACCCCCAATCCTAAAGGCCACTGCCCCTCAGGGGGTCCCTAAAATACAATGGACCCCGGGACCCCCCATATGGGTGGAGCAGTGGCCTCTCCCAACTGTTAAGCGCTAGCAGTTGCATGTTATCATTAAACAACAGGTCCAGGCTGGGCACTTAAAATGCTCTAACAGCCCATGGAATTCTCTAGTGTTTGTAATAAAAAAATCTAGTGGTAAATGAAGAATGCTACAAGATTTGAGAAAAATCAAGGAACGAATGATTCCCTTTGGCACCCCCCCCCCAGAGAGGAATGCCTTGGGTGCCTGCCATTCCTTGTGACCACTATCTAGTAATTATAGATGTTAAGGATTGCTTTTTCTCAATTCCCCTGCACCCTAGGGACACCGAAAAGTTTGCTTTCTCTATCCCATCATTAAATTTCTGAGGGCCTGACCAGCGATTTGAGTGGACGGTCCTACCCCAGGGTATGGCCAACAGCCCCTCGATCTGCCAGGACAATATGTCCAAAATTCTCTCCCCTTTATTCAGACACCCCGATGTGCTCCTATACGTCTACATTGATGACATTATCCTGGGAGCCTCATGCCCTTCCAGACTCAATGAGCTTTACTTGGAGTGCTCTAAATTGCTTAATAATGCCTGTTTCCAAGTGGCCCCAGAAAAGACTCAAAGGGTGGCCCCATTCAAAATACTGGGCACAACCCTAGACTTAGATGTGGCTTCCCCCACTAAGCCTCAGCTAAAAATCCAGGACAAATATACACTCCCACAATTACAACAGATGCTTGGGGAAATTAATTGGATGCGACCTTGGATTCCCATCTCCATGGCTGAGTTGCTACGGCTCTTTGACTTACTCAAAGGGCTTGACCTCTCTTCTGAGGTGACCCTCTCTGCCAAACACCAGGCTGCTCTAAACAATATACAGAGAGCCATAAATAATTCAACCCTTAAGCACTTTGACCCCACCCTTCCCATCTACCTTGCTGTGCTGGGTGGAAATCCAGTCTATACTGCTCTCCTCTCACAGGAGGGGGAGCCCTTACACTGGATACACCTTTCCATTGGGGGAGCCCCTCGAGTATACTCTGCCCCAGATCAAATAGCTGACTGCATCATTAAAGTGCGGGACTTGTCTGTCTGGCTCTTTGGATGTGATCCCCGGGTTATCATTGTTCCCTTTTGATTGACAGATTTCACCTGGCTTGAGAGGAACCACAGCAGGCTAGCCCTTGCCCTAGAAGGGTTCCTGGGAGAATTGAGCTGCCACTACAGGCCCTACAAGTGGGCGTCCTCTTTCTCCCCCTTAGCCTGGGAACCCCCCACCCCAACTATTTGCTAATGTGCCTGACCCCAATGGTCTCACTGTGTTTACTGATGACCACAAAGCAGGAGCAGTCATAGTTTTATATGCCCCAAGCTGGTGCCATGCCCCACCCACCAGGACCATCGCTCATCAAATCCAAGGTTCTGCCCAGTTCAAAGAGCTCTATGCCGTAATTATGGCACTGGCTGAGATTCTGGTCTCTTTCAACCTGTTCTTGGATAGTCTTTATGTTGTTCACCTCCTACTCACCTTAGCCAATGCCTGTATCAGGTTGGATAATAACCACATAACCCCTCTTATGATCCAGGCTCAAAACCTGCTTAAACAGAGAACAGCCCCCTTGATCCTCCAACACCTATGAGGCCACCAATCCTTTCCGAGCTTCCTAACAGAGGGCAACTCCCTCCCTGATAGTTTGGCCACTACTGGCACCATGGCCTGCTACTCCCTGGCTGAGGCTACAAACCGCCATGGCCTCACCCATGCAAACTGGAGAGGGCTTCATCACAGATTTCCACAGGTACAGGTTAAAGATCTCAAAATACCTTCTGGACTTACTATAGTCCCCCATGCCAGACCCTTGCCCGCGACGGCCCGCAGAGACGACAAACACACAGGAATGGTGCAAGCTTCTTTATTCTTCTCACTCTCTCTCTTCTCTTACTCCCTCCCTATTCTCTTACTCCTTCTCCTCATGGGAGAGACTCCTTCTCTTTCAGTCAGGTATTGGAGGAGCCGTAAAGAGAGAAAACCCAGTGAGCCTATCAGGGAGTAGATCACTCAGGCAACTTAAGTAACACTACAGCCCCCTATTGGGCACGCACTGTCCACGCTCTGACGTGCTGGCGCATGCCCTCTGATGTGGCACAGCCCTAGGATGTTACCACCTGCAGCTGCTCCTGGCACTCTGCCAGGCACCGTCTTGAGGCGAGGTCTCTCCGGGCCCGCCGGGCTAAGACCCCAACACTTACAGCTGCAGAAGAAATGCTATTTCATAGTTATGTTGCCCTTTAAATGGAATTTGGGCCCACTGAAGTGGTTGTCAAAACTTCTGGCAAGATTGAATTGTGTGTGTGTGTGTGTGTGTGTGTGTGTGTGTGTGTGTAACTAGGGATTGATCCTAGGGACATTCAACCTCTGAGCTACACCTCAAGCCCTATTTTATTTGAAACAGGGTCTCACTAAGTTGCAGACAGCCTCACTAAGTTGCTGAGGCTGACTTTGAACCTGAGATCCTCCTATCTCAGCCTCACAAGTACTGGGATTACAGACCTGTGCCACCAGGCCCAGCTGAGTATTTAATTTTATACTTTTAGTGGTGCAATGTAATTATACACATCAGAGTGAGATTTAAAGTGATACAAACATACTTACAAACATCATTTGATGAATTTGAACAGGGATTGGTAGCACATACCTTAAACACCAGTACTTGGGAGGCTGAGACAGGAGGATTGCAGGTTTGAGGTTATTCTCAGGAAGTTAGTGAGCAGCAACCTCTCAACTTCTGTAACTTATTGATACCCTCTTTCAAAACAATAAAAATAAAAAAGGCCTGAGTGTGTGTAGCTCAGAGTTAGAAAGCCCCTGAAATCAATCTCTGGTATATATATATATATATATATGACTGAGGTGTAGCTTTGGGTATCCCCAAAGTAAAATAAAATAATAATTTTATTTTCTGGCTGGGTAAGGATAAGGTTTTACTTTTCCATTTTTATACTTTGCACCTTTTCTGAAATAAAGTAAATATATCAAAATTTTAAGGAAATATAATTAACTTAAAACCACACATTTTTCTTTTATAGATTCATTAAAATATAATTTTCATGCTTTGTCATTCACTCATACAAAGTATACAGTTATAAAAAATATAGTTTTGTCGATACATCTCTTTCATTCTATAAAATTGGTAAAGTTGCAGTTATTCTTATGCCTCCATTCTTAGTCAGAATTATATAACTATACAGATGAATTTGTGGTTATAATTCAGGATACTTTTAATTTTTTATATCCTACACATATTAATTTGACTATGAACTTTACTAGATTATCCAGAATAAAAATAGCTCATATAAAACACATCAATATGTTATATAAAATAAACATAGCATATAACATGAAATATATTGATATTTTAATATAAATAATTACCATATGCATACTCCACAAATATTCAACTTCTTTACTTTTAGAACTTTGACATTTAATTCTAGTTTACAAATTATGTTTATCTGAAAGAGAAGACATTCCCAGGATATGCAAAAGAGTTCCTATCTTTTCTTTGTCTCATTCAAGGCCCATGATTGCTATGCATTCATAAAATTTCCATTTCTGCCAAACATTCATATAACTTCTAATTATGTCCCAACATAGCATTTCTGGGAGTTCTGAAAATGACCAAAAAGTGGTACATAGACTGAAATTCTCTTTTCATGCCTTCTCTGCCTAATCTTCTCAATAGTAAGACCTTGATGATAACCCCCAATGGAAAATGCATATAAAGTCAATTTTAACAACTCATCTGCAATCTTCAGACCGCATTTGGCAAAGAAGCTCTTTACAATGCTAAAAATTGTTGGCAGCAGTTTTAGATTACAATTGATACTCAAACAAGACTTTCCTAGGTCCTTATCTCTCCAAAACCTTCCTAGATCTTTGACCATCAGTCAATTCTGTGTAATTCCAAGTACCAGTTTGAGAAGAAAGAGAACAGAAGACCTCTAGGAAGTGAGTTTATCTCCCAGCGTCATGGTATGTGGCAAACTAAATTTAGCTTTTGGGCATTAGTAATAAAAGAATTAGATATCTAATTTAGTAATTAGATACTAAATTAAAACTTAAATCTATATGTGATTTACTTTTTTAAGAGAGTTGATCCTCTCATAACAGTATACATTTGGCTCTCCTCGTGGTTTAGGAACAGATTAAATTGTCACAGGGAGCTCACAGAGTTACATAAGACCTTACCTATGCCAGATCTATCCACGTGATCCACCACATCCAGTAAAAGGAATTCAAGAGTCACTCTTGAGGAAGCTGTGGCTTTCTGGAGCTCTTTTCATGGCTCAAGACCTTTCTGTTTGCTTGGCTTTTGTACTTAGGATGACTTTTGTTATTCTTTTTATTTATAAATGTTTTATTTATCTTAATGAACTGCAAGAGAAGCTTGGTCATTTTAAAACTACAATAATTTAATACAATATTTGTTTCTCCTTGGAAAACATAATACCTTATAATTATTGACTACTACTATTAAGTAATAATGATGTTTTTTAACTAAATCCCAGAATTTGGGGGCACTTTTCTCAAAAACGAACTTTTATGTTAAGGCAACACATGAATTCTGAGATGCTTTCAAAGATGTGATAAGAAATTGTACCAGCTTGATGTTCAATATTGCTTATATGAGGTTATGAAATTATGACTGACACTGACCCCAGAAGAACTTACAAAGAAGCACCAAACCATTTCTCTTTGAATCCATGTGTGGTTATGGGAGAAACTAGTTGGACCCTCTGGTTATATATGCTAGGTATCTAGGTTTGTTTAGACATATGAAAAATGACTATATTTATAAGCACCTAAAAATTCAAATTTTGTGTAATGTTATCCTATATAAAATGGGAAGAAAGGGAAGAAATAAAAAAAGAGTTGTTTTATTTGTAGATGTCAGCTTCTGAAAATTTCCCCCTCTTCCTCCTCCTCCTTAGTTTCATACTGGGGATTGAACCCACCAATATTCTACCTCTGAGTCCTTTTCTATTATTTTATATTGAGACAGGGTCTTGCTAAGTTGCTGAGGCTGGCCTCTAACCTGAGATTCTCCTGTCTCAGCCTCCCAAGTACTGAGAGTAGAGGTATATACCACCATGCCTGACTTCTCTGTTATTATTTTAAAATAATTCAATATTTGGTATTGCTGTGGTGTGTGAGAGCTGTCTTTTTTATGACTATTTTCAAAGCCCTGTTATGCTTTCTTAGAAAAAGAGCCTTAAGCTACAGGTAGCAGTCTCCCCACATGAGAAATAGTTTGACCTTCCAAAGGACTTTCACTGCCTACTAGCTACCCTTCCTAAGTATTGTGGTAGCTACACCATCAATTGCTTTGAAAGGAAATCCCACAAAATAACTTTGCATGGCATCTAGTAAAATAAACATACATTGCTATTCAGATATCTATTCCTCTCATGCCATGTAGACATATTTTTGCAAATAAATTTTCAGTAAATATTTTGGTAAATTGCTTATTGATGAATAATTAAATTGGATAAATTTAATTTATAAACACTTTGACTAAATAAGTGTTTCTCATGTTTAAACATATTCATCTCACTGATTTTGAGGAATTTCAACAACAAACATTGCATAGGCAGAAAATAAAAGAATTCTATTCTAGGTTGGCAAAAAGATGTTAGTTTTTTAATAGCTCTCAATTTATAATTTATAAAAAACAATGAGTATATACATTTATTTGAAAATACTGAAGTCAACCATTTTTGTATATATTATGGTCTTAGCACTTATACAAGAAGAAATATAACTTACATTAAAGATTATTTACTAAATAGTGGAAGCAGGCATTATTTATTCAATTGAAATCTGGTTTTCTGGGGGAAAAATCTGCTTTCAAGTATGGATTGCTTTCTCTCTTGTAGATCCTACATGTAATCATCTGCCAACTTAAAATCTGCATAGTATGGAATTAATTATGATAGTTTTTAACAGCTGATTATAAGGATGCAAAGAAAAAAAACAAGATTATTTTCTAGTAAGATTATTGTTGTGAGATGGAGATTCCTAATTGTTGGACAACTGTCTCTATCAGCATTTGTTCAAACTGCTCACCAGCCAAAGGCAGAAAGAGCAGCTGCAAACACACACACACACACACACACACACACACACACACACACACACTCAGTTATATTTATAATGGGTCATTCGAAATTATTCGAGAGCCCTATTTCTCAAACCAGATATGCATTAAAATTAACAAAATTAGCATTAACAATAAATCTCTGTGAGAAGGAAGGTCACCCCAAAGAAACTGAATAGGATTATTTGCCAGTGGTTCCAGGAATCAGTATTTGTTCAGTTATCTCTAGGTGATCCTAATATGGTGTTAGGGTCAAGAAAGTCAGTGCTTGATCTTCATGTTCAAACCAGGTTTCACTGCAAGTCAGTATCACATCTACTTGGGATATTTGTTATTTATATTATATGTGTATATAGAAATTTTAATTTAAAAACTATAAATAAAAAACATTAGTTAAGCTAGGAATGGTGGCTCATGCCTGTAATTCCAGTACTTGGGAGACTGAAACAGGAGGATTGCAGGTTCATGGACAATCTCAGCAACTTAGCAAGGTCCATTCTCAGAAACACAGCAAGACCCTATTTTAAAAATAAAATAAATTTTAAAAAATCTGGATGAGTAGCTCAGAGGTAGAATGTCCCTGGATTATATACCCAGTACGAACACACACATACACACACAGAGAAACACACACACACACCATGAATTGTTATTGTTTTTATATTATTATGTAAGAAGAAGGCTTGTAGTCACTCTTCACATACTCACATACACTTCCTAAGCACTCTAGTTCAGTATTCAGTAATTAGCTTACTTTTTTCATGGATAATATAGTTGTCTTTGGAGAATCGATGTGAATAGACTTGCTTATTCCTAAAAGTTTCTTTTTCTTTTTATAAATTAAAATAATGACAAGATTCTATATAGATTATTGAACTTTGTTACTATTGATTTGGGCATTAAATATTATTACCAATCCATGTGCTAGGAAAGATAATAGAGCCTGAATTAAAGCTCAAATGAGTTTATTTGACAGTTGAGTGGGGTTTTATTCACCATCACTTTTTTTCAGTGAAATCAAATAACATCAGAAAAATATGCAGTACTATCATTGGACACTGATCTAACCCATTACTTAAAGTTGCAAAAGGACTATACACTCTACTAAATATCTCACTTCAGAAGGAAATTGGCAGATAAGAGAAAATATTATTATAAAAATAATTATGTTTAATATATTCATGTCTCTAATTTATGTTGTGCAGTTGATTATATTCATTTTATTCTTGCAAGATTATTCCATTTAATTTTTTTCAAGACATAGTTTGAACTATGTTGCAGTGTTATGAAAGCAACACAACTGATTCAATTTTAAATTGTCTTTTTTTTTTCTACTGGAGGTTTAACTCAGAGGCATTTAAACTCCAAGCTATACCCTCAGATCATTTTATTTTTTTATTTTAAAAAATAGTCTTGCTAAGTTGCTGAGGGACCTCTCAAATTGCTGACGCTGGCTTTAAACCTTCTCAAGCTGTCTCAGCCTCCCAAATACTGGGATTACACTCATGCAATGCCATGCCCAGCTAATTGATTGCCTTTTTACCCCAAAATTTGAACCTTAAAAGGCTGCTGCTTATTTGTTTCTCCTGTATTAGCAAATATAAGTCTATAAAAATATTTCATGTGAAAAATCTTTAGATACTGTTGGATATCTTCAGATACTATTGTCAAATTATCTAGTCACTTGTTAAAATTAAGAACAAACTAGAAGGAAAGAGGAAGAAAACCACAGAGACTAGAGAGTGGTGCAAACAATAGGGGGAGGTAACCTACGCAGTCACATACCTAAGCAAGGCAGGTGCCTTCCACATGCCTGCCAAAGGCAGCACTCAGAGGATGAGGGTAAAAGAAATTTCTAATCTGATATTTTTCTAAAACAAGGCTGTGGCCACCTAATATCCATGGTTGCAACCAACCTCCACTAGGGTTTGAAAGCATGTTCTCTTTTTCATGATAACCAGAGACTATTCCCCATTCTTCCATTGTGTAAATTACCATACACAAGGATTTCCATATCTTCAACTAAGCAGACATCTACAATGAAATTTTTCCTCTTAGTATATAGTTACACCAAAGTCAATATTGGCATTTTGTCTTCATGTGTTGCTACAATAAAAATAACTACAACTTAATAGCTAAGGTAGAGTAGAACTTTATTTTTCTCTATCACATATCTCTGGAAGAGAAAGGCAGGTCTGCGGAGTTTGACTGCTCCAAACCACAAGATGACCTTCAATTTGGTTTCCAACTATCTTGAGGGGTATTTCACTGAGTCACAGGAACTAAATTTGTTCATGTGCATATGTTGACTTGAAGGACAGGATGTGATATAGAATTTAATCATGATTTACCATTAGTTTGAGAAAGCTGGATCATATGTCCATTCCTAGCCATGAAAGAGGCTGGATCATATAGTCTCCTAAATGACTGCTAGTTAAAATGTGAGGAAGCTTTGAAATTGGGTAGCTTGAGGGATGACCTCATGTTCGGTATTCCTAAGGTCCTATAGGTAGATTTCACTACATAAATATAGATTTAAAAACAGATTTCACTTGGGTTACTGGTTAACTGTAGACTCAAGCAGAAGTATTTTAGAAGACACATTGCTTATTTTAATGAAAAAAAGACTTAATAATTGGTGTGAGACACATATTAGTACATAAATATTTTATGTCACCAAGGCAACTTAGATTATAATGGCCTCAACTTTCATTAACATAAAAATTAGTCTCCACTACATGACATGGATGCCAAAATTATTGATATAGTTTCAGTATTGATAATGAGCTTTTTATCATAATTATTCTTGCTGTTATATTTTTGTCTCATATAATCAAATTCAAGTTATATATTATATTAAAAACACATTTACTTCTGGTTATTTGTTTTTATCATTTAATCTCCAACTTCTAATAGTTTCAGAGACACTCTAAAACTTTTCACTATAATTTTCTTTAGAATGTCCAGGAGCATTCTAACTCTGAGCTATATCCTCAGCCCTTTTTTACTGTTTTTGAAACAAGGTCTCACTGAGTTGCTGAGTCTTGTTTCATTGATGAGGCTGTGATCCTCCTGTGTCAGCATGCCAAGTACTGAGAATACAGGTGTGTGCCACCATGACTGGTTTCAACATAATTTTCATTCAATAAAAGCAAACATTAATTGATCAACTACTGTATGTTAAGAGAATCTATCCTCAGTATTTCATAATCAAAAGCAGAAAATGTCATTCAAAAAGGAGAATGCATGTTTTGATGTGAGCTGATGACAATGACATCTTAAGGTTTTGGTGCTCTCTTCAATAAATATATATATATATATATATACATATATATACATATGTATATATGTTTTATATATATATATATATATATATATATATATATATATATATATATATATATATAAAAAAAAAACTTCCTTGTAATCCTGACTAAAATATCAGACAAATACCCATTCAGGAACATTCTCCAAAATACCTGGCCAACACTATTCAAATCCTTAGACATGATAAAACATAAGAAAATGTGAGCAACTGTCTCAGCCAAGTGGACAGGGAATGTAAAAGAGGAGTGGGGGAGAAACAATCCTAAGAAAAGTGTATGCTTCAGTTGAGTTTCTAAAGAAAAATAAAAGATATGCAAGAAGAAAAACAGAAAGGGTAAAAATAGGTATTTCAGTCCAAGACAAAAGAATTAGTAATACTTAAGACATAGGAGTGAGCACAGAATGTTTGTGGGAATTAACATAGTTCCCCGTGGCTAAAGAAAATGTGCCTAGGTAGATCTGGTAAAATATAATGCTGTGGCATTATACAGGGGCCAGATGATATATTTTTTTTTCTATGTCAGGCTATATGAGATTTCACTTATATTCCCGAACACGAGGAAAAGGAGACATTTTACTTGGAAATACCAAGGGATGAACACACACAAATTTCATTTCTATAAACAATGCATGAAGTATGTGGAGGAGACTAAAGACAGACTGACAGAGAGGCTATTGATATAATTTCAGGAAAAGAAAATGTGAACTCAAATACATCAGTGGTGTGGAGAGGTGGGAGAATGAAGGACAGGAAGATTGGTGAGAGATGAAATGACAATTGTTAGTAGTTGACTTGAAAATAGAGAGAATGACCTTAGCCAGTTTTCAAGCTTAAAGTGTTGGGTTAAAGAAGATGCTATTTATTTAAATATGAGACAGAGAAGCAACTACAAGTTTGTTAATATTAAAATGATATCTTTGAGCCAGGTATGGTGGCACACCCTTGTAATCTCAGTACTTGAGAGGCTGAGACCGGAGGATCTGGGTTCGCGGCCAGCCTCACCTACTTAGTGAGGCCCTCCGCAACTTAGTGAGACCCTGTTTCAAAATAAAGAATAAAAAAATAGGGCTGGTGGTGTAGCTTGGAGGTAGAATGCCTCTCGGTTCAATTCCCAGTACTGAAAAAAAAAAAGATATCTTCAGTTTTAAATGTAGCATCATACCATCAAATGAAGAAGAGTTCTGAAAGTGCTTTCTGGTTAAAAAAAAAAAATCACTACTTCTGGGATCTGGGGAAAGTTAAATCATAGTTAATTCATCTCTCATCATCTTCTTTTTTCACTTGAGAAATAGAAATACTATTTCTACAGAGGACTTATGAAGCTTAGAAGTAATATACACTGAAAATCAACTTACTGTTTCCCTCTCAGAAGCAAACAATCAATGGTAGCAAACTTAGTTGTTATTTAGACATAAGTTAGCCAAATCAGTAAGACATAAGTGAATCAATGCTCAAGAGAGAACACGAACTATGACAAACTAAGGCAAAAGTGTATATGCATTTATACTAACCCTTGTATATACACATGTCTGCAATTTCCCTATTAAACTTAGCATAATGTGTGTGTGTGTGTGTGTGTGTGTGTGTGTGTGTGTGTGTGTGTGATAATAGGGATTGAACCCAGGGGAACTCTACCACAGAACTATATCCCCAGTCCTTTTTATTTTCATTTTCAAACAAAATCTTTCTAAGTTACTGAGTTACTGTGCACTGGGCTTCTAACCTGAGATTCTTCTATTTTAGCTTCCCAAATTGGATTTACAGACCTGCAGCACTGTGCCTGGCTGCTTTGCTGCATCATCATCATCATTGATATTGTTTATTATTATTATTATTATTATTATTATTATTATTATTGTTGTTGTTGTTTCTGTTGTTATTATTTGCAAGACTGAGGACTGAACTCAGGGGAATTCTACCTTTAAGCTACACATGCCTGTAATCCCAATATTTGGAAGGCTGAGAAAGGAGAGTTGCAGGTTCAAGGCCAGTGGGTGGTAACTTAGTGAGACTCTACTTAAAAATAAAAATAAAAAAGGGCTAGGGGTATAGCTCAGAAGTAGACTATCCCTGGGTTCAATCCCTAGTACCACCAATTAATTAATTAATGGTAAGTGGCAATTAACTACCATTTACTCAAAGCTTTTTAAAATACCAGTTTGAGTACTATATATAATAATAATTCATGAATGATTCCATGAATTCATGAACTAGTATAACAGTAACAATTGAAAAAATTATTTTTATACAGGAAATTAAAATAAAAAAATAGATTTTTGAAATATTGTTAAATTTCTGAAACTATAAGTTACAAGGAAGTTGCTGGGTTACTCTGCTTTTTTGTGGTGGGACAAAACACCTGAGAAAATCAGTTTATAAGTAGGAAAGATTTACTTTGTTTCACAGTTTCAGAGGTCCAGTCCACTGGTGATTAGCCCTAGTACATCATAGTTAGAGCCTTTGGAGGAGGAGGCAACTTACCCCATGGCTGCCAGGAAGCAGAGAGCAAGGGGCGGAGACTCCCAATGTCCCTTCCTGGGTCAACAACTTCCTCCCACTAGGCCCCACCTCCTAAGTTTTCCACCTTTCCCATTAGCACCACATGCTGGTGTCCAAGCTTGCAACGATGAGCTCGTGGGAGACATTTCAAATCCAAATTATCGCATGTGAACATACAAGAGAGGATTTAGATAAATAGCCATTCCATTGGCAAAAATTGTTATTGTAAGGATTTAATAATTTAAAAACAATATATTTAAACCCCCAGATTTGTAATGATTAGGAATTTGTCGGTATAAAATAAGAGTCAGAGCATAATATCAAGCAGATCTAAAAAGATAATTATAGGAGGTTAAATATAAGAGTGATAATTTGAGGAAATAGATGTTTAGCATTAGGACTTAGTATTACTCAGTACAGTGGAACTCTAGGACTTACCTTGAATTCTTTACCATTTATATGATCATTCATTATATCATTCTTATTAGACAGTACATGGTTAGTACATGAAGCTTAAAAAGTCAGATAGTACTTTTTTTTTGGTAAGTAAACCTGAAAAACCAAGCGGAATATAGGGTATTTAGACTAACAGTAAGAAATTTTAAAAATATGCTATTTAAATCAGCGTAATCTAAAATTCAGACATTAAATCAGAAACCAATAATTTACTAAGCACAGTTAAACCATCTAAAACTCCCCAAGTGCTGTGTGTGTGTGAGCATGTCCCTATCACTCTGAGCTACATTATCTTGTGACACAACAATGCACCAATAAAAGTATATTTAAAAATTGTGGCTGTTTGCTTCTTGGCCACTTGTATTAATTTCTTGTGGAAAGTGAACATAGAATCTTATAGCTTAGGATAATTGATAGTTTTTTAAGTGGAGCAAGTATAAAAAAGATTAATGAAGATGGATCATATTAAAATATTTCTTTAGTATTAGATCTCTATATTTCTTCCTAGTATTATATTTGGGACATTATATGCAGCATTATATAAGAATGTATACCTAAAAGATATATGGTTCAGAGTTAAGGGGATTAAAAATGCTATATCACATCAAGAAATTTTGAAACATTTTTATTTAAAACTTAGTTAAGATATACAAAATCTTTGTGGGATTTCTATATTTATTTGTCTCAGACTTATTTCTCTAAAGGGTGAAATATGCCATTATGAACGGGAATTAGGTTGTTGTGAGAATCACTTAAAATCAAATGTATTTGGAAAGTTGTCTATAAGAGTAATAAAAATATCCACCTAAAAACATCATCCTTCCATGCCTCCTGGTTGTCAAAGAAAAAAGTTTTATATTGAAGAGTCTTCTGAGAACAAACAAAAAAAATTCTAGGAAGACATATTAAATATCAAACTATGATTCTTTGCCATATTATGGTGTGAGCAGTTTTTTTGCAGCTATTCTCATCTCTAGGGCCATAATTAGTTAGAAAGAAAAACACTTTAATGATACTAATATATTTAATTGTCACCATAATAGTTTCAAGGACAACTAATTTTTAAAAATTTTATGTGGGAGGTGGGCATAGGTGGCACATGCCTGTAATCCCAGTACTTGGGAGGCTGAGACAGGAGGATGATAGGTTGGAGGACAGTCTAACCAAGTAGTGAGACTCTCATCAATCCAGTGAAACCCTATTTCAAAAAATAACAGTAAAATAGGGCTGGGGCTGTAGCTTGGAGATAGAATGCCTTTAGGTTCAGTCCCCAGTACTAAAATAAATAAATAAATAAATAAATAAATAAATAAATAATGAGTATAACCTGCTGATAATTTTATATGCTTTCTGAAAAAATGATAAAATGTCTGTGCATTAAAGATAGTTAAAATATGTGTATATAATATATATATACATATATATGTATATGCATTAATAATAAATAAATAATAATGAGTATAACCTGCTGATAATTTTACATGTATATGCATTAATAAATAAATAAATAATCATAAGTATAACCTGCTGATAATTTTATATACTTTCTGATAAAATGATAAAATGTCTGTGCATTAAAGATAGTTAAAATATATGTATTATATTATATTAGATTTATATTAATATTATATTGTATTATATATATATATATATATATATATATATATATATATATATTGTGTGTGTGTGTGTGTGTGTGTGTGTCTGTTACTGGGGATTGAACCCAGGGGAATTCTACCTCTGAGCTATATTCCTAGTCCTATTTCATCTTTTATTTTGAAGCAGGGCCTCACTACATTGAAGAGGATCTTACTAAGTTGCTGAAGCTGGCTTGGACATTGCAATATTCCTATCTCAGCCTCCCAAGTACTGAGATTACAGATGTGTGCTACCATCCCTGGGCCAGCAGTATGTATTTTATCTTTTATTGAATGCATAGGAAAAATATAGTAAAGAAATGAAAGGAACTCAGTGGAGTTGTCTCTAATTTTTAATCAACAAGTTTTACTTTATATGTCCTTAAAGACAAATAGTTTACTCTATGTAACTTACTAATAATATAATTATTAATAAATAATACAATTAATAGCACTTTATACTTCATAGATAATATAGTTTTAACAAAATATTATACTGCATCAATACTTATTAGATGACAAAGATTGCCATGTTTTTAGCAATACAACTCAATATATTAATTGTGTTTTCATTATTTTATGCTAGCCTTTCATAAAAGAAGTATTAACCATTTCTTTTTAAGAGTTTTTCATTATAAACCTTAAAGGCATATTGATACACGTATCTGAACTGATGAAAATGAAGCTGTACAATTTCTGATAGAAGTATTTTTCATTTCACTGATTACCTGGTCATTGAAATAAGCTTTGCTAACCAACTTATAAAGCACATTCTGCAAACTGAATTAAATCTGAATTTTCTTATTATTGATTAATGAAATTTTATTTTAAAATATTGTATTGACAAAGATGTATTGAAATTAACAACAATATGTTCAATTTTTCCAATTATTTCTTAGAATATTTATTCAAAAGAGGTGGTTCTAAAAGTGGTACAATTAATATTCATTTGTCTAGTCATTTGTAATTTTTTAATTTTGAAAATAAATGGTCCATATGACAGGATAAAACATTTTTAGCATGTTGGTTCTATGAAACAGATTATATTAAAATCACAAATAAGACACCAGCATTTGTATATTACTATTGACTAATCCCAGATTTTGATTGTGTGTGTGTGTGTGTGTGTGTGTGTGTGTGTGTGTGTGTGTGTGTTGTACCAGGGATTGAACCTAGGGGCATTCCATCTTTGAGCTTACTTCCAGCCCTATTTTATTTTTTATTTTGAAACAGAGTATCACTAAGTTGCCAAGGGTCTTACTAAATTTACTGAGGCTGGCCACAGAATTGCAATTCTCCTCTTTCAGGCTTCCAAGTACTGGGATTACAAATTTGCACCACCACTCTCAACTTCTATTTATTTAGATTTTATGCTTTTCTAGTAATATCTTTATACTTTATTAGTATCTTATCCAAGATGTCACATTTCATGTAGGCATTGGCCATTAAACTTCTGAGCATGTGTGTGTGTGTTTGTGTGGGTTTCAGTTGCTATTTATTTATTGTGGTGCTGAGGATTGAACCTAGAGGCATTCTACCTCTGAGCTACACCTCCAGCCCTTTTGTTTTTAAAAACATTGAAACAGGATCTCACTAAGTTGCTGAGGGTCTTGCTAAATTGCTGAGGCTGTTCTTAAACCTGCAATTCTCCTATTTCAGTCTCCCAGACTGGGATTACAGGACTGCACCACCACACCCAACTTTACATCTACAGTTTTGAGCAGTGATTGTTAGCTATATGCCTATACATCTGCTTGATCCTCCTGTCTCAGCCTCCCAAATACTGGAATTACAAGCATGTGCCACCATGTCCAGCATATCTACAGTTTTGAGTCTGGTCTCAAATCTGTGATCATCCTGTTTCAGCCTCCCAAGTACTGTGATTACAGGTATGTGCCACCATGCCCAGCTGCATAGTATTTTTCTGATTTAACAGAATGTAAAAAATATTTCCTTGTTATTCATTTCTTTACCTTTAAATTCTTAGTAACTTTAAAATAGTTAATTTTATTGACATATGTAACTTATTAAATGATTTCTGGTGAATATCTAGGCAAACTCAATTTTTTAAAGTATTATAAGCAATATCATTATTTCATTAAAGTAGAAAAACCCATACCACACTAAAATATAAGACTATCTTTATTTTTATTTGTTTCATTTTAATTACATGAAGTTAAAAGTCAGGAAAATCTGTTTGATGTTGAAGTTTAAAATAGTGGTTAGCTTTGGGGAGGCTAGTGATTTTGATTTATAGACATGTTTTTTCCACTAGTAAGTCATTGTGTTTTCAGGAAAGATGAATCTTAATGAGAACACATATGTTTATGCTAAATATCCTGTAACTTCAGTGGAGGTGTTGCAGTCACCTTGCCATTAGGAAGATTGATCTTGCCTCAGTGTATTGCTTTGCAGCAGAAGTACCCTTGAGGGGAGTTGGAAAAGTTATAAAGCATGTAGTTTAAATGAGCAGTAACAATTCCAACAGAGGCAGGAGAATTGTGATTTACCACAGAGAAAACATCACAGTTTCCAGTAAAGACAGGCAGCCAGCTATACTTTTCACTTCTCTTAATTTTTTATCCTGTTTAACAACATTTTTCAAGGAAAACACATTTTTTCTTTTAAGCGTAAAATAAGATTATATGTATGTACTAGGTGCTCATTGGAAGAAATAATTATTATCATTTTCAGAATAATGAGATTATATTCAAGAAAGCCTGAGTAATCGTCAAGTATACATGTATCTAAAACTAGCATTGTACGTTCCTTACCATAGTTTGTCTTTTCCATTCTCTTTTTGCTGCAAACATATTGCTTCAGATTTCATTCACCAGGCACTTAACTGTCAAATTTCTGATTTTTACATTAATCAATCCTTGTATTTTATCCTTATAAATCTCCTCTTTTCTTTCAGTATTAACCCCCCCTTTCTGATATTTGTGAAATGAACCAGAAATAATACTTAACTTTCCTTAATTTTTTTCCTCAATGATTCTGGTAGTAATTTGATAGCAATTTTTAGCATATTTCACCAAAACTTTTCAGTAAGAATAAATCAAATAAGGAAAATGTAGTGAGAGAAATACCATAAATGTATTGATGTGTATTACTCAAGAATAATTTCTTCTTATCCTTTTATTTGGTGTCAGATATCTTTCTTTCCTCAAAGTTTTCAAGTTACTATACTTTATGAGCATAATCTCAAAGACAAAAACTGAGATCAAGAAGTAAAAGTAGTTATTAAATTAATTAATTAAGATGATAAAAAAGAGAGTGTGAAAGCCAGGGGTGGGAGGCTGGAGAGGGGAGAGAACAAAGAAGAAGAGAGAAAACTATTATGTAAAATATTTTAATGCAGAGTACTAAGGGGCTCTGAGAACCAGAACTCAATCACCCAGAAGACTGCCTCTTGACAAGGAGAGAAAGGCAGCAAAAAACTCAACAAAACAAAGAAAGTTGAAAAGCAGCAAAATCAGAATTAGAAGAAAGAGCAGACTATCTCACTTTGTGAATGGAGACCTGTGGTGGTGGTATTAATGCCATCTTGGCCAGGGCACATTAGGGCTGGTACCTGCCAATACTGCAGTTCCCAGAGACCTCCAGAAAGAAACTTTGGATTGTTGTGAGGCCAATAACTACAGACCGTCATCAAAAGTGGTCAGCATTTCACTCCATGCTCAACAGAGACTCAATAGACCAGATGACCCAGTTGGATCCTGTGGCTGCGACTGAACTCATCTCTTCCAACAGCGACCGGAGTGGCACTTATTAAGACTTTAAGTTAATAACTCATCCCAATGCATAACAAAGCAATGGAGAAATAAAATCAAACAGAAAATAGAACACAAAAAGACAGGAAATAAAAATCATATTTCAATAATAACACTGAGCATCAAAGGTCTTAACTCCCCAATTACAAGACATAGCTTGGCAATGTGGATTAAAACCCATAATACAACTATATGCTGCTTGCAAGAAACTCACTTTATAGCCAAAGATGTTTATATGCTAAAGGTGAAAGGATGGAAAAAGATATACTACGCAAATGGAGAACAAAATAAACAGTTCTAGCAACACTCATATCTGACAAAAGAGACTTTGAGCTAAAACACATCTGAGGAGACAAAGAAGGGCACTTCTTGTTAAAAAAGGAACAATCTAACAATAATATATAATGATAGTAAAAATTTAGGCCCCAAATGTGGATGTACCCACATTTGTGAAACAAAGTCTTTGGGACATCAGACCCAAATATAATAATATTGGGAGACTTCAACCATGCCATTAGATAAATATTCCAAATAAAAGATGAGTAAAGACTGTTCAGACCTACCTAAAAAATACTATAAACCAAATGGACTTAATAGACATATACAGAATGTTATGTCTATTAAGTCCATTTGAAACATAGAATGTTTCAACCAGCAACACTTGAATAATACACATTCTTCTCAGATGCCCATGGAATTCCCCAAAACAGACCACATCTTGGGCCACAAAGTAAGCACCAGCAAAGCCAAAAGATGTAATATAATTTCCTCCATCTTTTCAGATCACAATGGAATGAAAGTAGAAATTAACAACAGAAAGACCAAAAGAAATTACATAAATACATGGAGACTGAATTAAATACTCTTGAATGAGGACTAGAACAGAAGGGGAGAAACAAAAAATATATATATAATTAAATGAAAGATTATCAAGATTGAAAAACCCCTAGCCAACTTACCAAAAGAAACAGAGAATCAACTCAAATTATTAAAATCAGACACAAAAAAAGGAAACATCACCACAGACAGGTGGGGAATTCAGAGGATCATCAGAAAGTATTTTGAAAATTTATATCCCAATAAACTGGAAAACATGGAAGAAATCAACAGATTTCTAGACACATACATCTTATTTAAATTGAACCACAAGGATATGAAAAACTTACACTGACCAATATAAAGCAAAGAGTTAGAAAAATCAATAAAAAGTCTACTATCAAAGAAAAGTCCAATTCCAGACAGATCTCCAGCTGAATTCTACAAAACCTTTATGAAAGAACTAAGCAAATACTGCACTAGTTATTCCATGAAATCAAAGAGACAGATTTTTTTTCAAACTCCTTCTATGAGGCCAGTATTACATTATTACCAAAACCAAATAAAGATATCACAAGGAAAGAAAATTACAGACCAATATCATTGATGAACATAGGTGCAAAAATTCTAGACAAAATACTATCCATGAACATTCAAAACCACATAAAAAAATTGTACACCATGACCAAGTTGGTTTCATCCCTAGAATGCAAGGCTAGTTCAACATTCACAAATGAGTACATGTTATTCACCACATAAATAAAACTAAGAACAAAAATCGCAAGACCATTTTAATAGACATTGAAAAAGCATTTGACAAAATCCAACACCCATTCATGTTAAAAACATTGCAGAAAATGAGAATAGAAGGAATGTATTTCAATATCATTAAGGCAACATGCAATAAACCCAAAGTCAACATCATACTGAATGGGAAAGAACTGTGGTAATTACTTTTAAAATCAGGAACAAGACAAAGATGTCCACTATCACCATTCCTTTTCAGTATAGTTCTTGAGACTCTTGCCAGAGCAATAAGACAAGAAAAGGATATCAAAAGAATCCAAATAGGAAAAGAAGAATTCAAATTATCTCTACTTATAGATGACATGATCCTACATCTAGAAGACCCAAAGAATTCAACTAAAAAATTACTAGAGTTGAGCCGGGCATGGTGGCGCATGCTTGTAATCCCAGCATTCGGGAGGCTGAGACCGGAGGATCCGGGTTTGCGGCCAGCCTCAGCTACCTAGTGAGGAACTCCGCAACTTAGTGAGACTAGGTTTCAAAATAAAGAATAAAAAATAGGGCTGGGGGTGTAGCTCAGAGGTAGAATGCCCCTGAGTTCAATCCCCAGTACCGCAAAAAAAAAAAAAAATTACTAGAGTTGATTAAAAAAATCAACCTAAAATTTTATTAGCTTTCCTATATGCCAACCATGAATCTATGGAGAAAGAAATATGGAAAACAATTCCATTCACAATAACCTCAAAACCAATAAACACCTAGTAATAAACCTAATCAAGAAGGTAAAAGACCTGTACAATGAAAATTGTAGCACACTAAAGAAAGAAACTGAAGATCTCAGAAGATAGAAAGATTTTCCTTGCTCCTGGATAGGCAGAATAAATATTATCAAAATGGCCCTTCTACCAAAAGTGATCTACAGAGTCAATGCAATCCCTTTCAAAATATCAATATCATCCTTCATAGACCTAGAAAAATAAGTCATAAATTTAATATTGAGAAACAAAAACCCCATAATAGCCAAAGTAATTTTCAGCAATAAAAAGCATGCAGGAAGGATCACAATTCCTGATTTCAAATTATACTATAGAGTTATTAGAATAAAAATAGGATTCTATTGGGACAAAAACAGACATATAGGCCAATGGAAGATAATAGAAGATAAAGAACAGGGGGACTTCCGGGAAGATGGCGATGGAGTGAGACACGTCTCAAGAGACGCTGTGAGCTCGATTCAACTCAGTCGTGGAACCAGCTTTTTGAAAGAAGAAAAAATCAAAAAAAGGGTGAAAAACGCTGCAAAAACTGGAATACAGCTGAGCAGAACCCGGAAGGCCGACCAGGGAGAGCAAAGAAGCCTGTCTGCGCGGCCCTGGCGCCACGCCGCCAAGTGGAAGTCGCCATTGAGCCGGCCCCCGGCGTGGAGTCTACTAATAAAGAAATATACAACAACCCTCTGCACCCCACCGGCCAGAGGTGGAGTGAGCGACTCCTGAACTCCTCATCCTAGCCAGGCAGCATTTCGAGGCACCTTCGACAGAGACCAGAACGCGTGGTACGACCAGCTTAAACCCACGCAGAGCCATCCCAGCTCACCTCTCCCCACAGAGCTGGAGCAGATATAACTGCACTCCAGAGCTTGAATCAAAACTGCCGCAGGAACAGCTTCTCAATGGAAGGAAGGAGAAGCAAATCAGCTCAAAAGTGAGTAAAGAAACGGGCAGCTGGCCGGAATCTAAGGAGCAGACCAGGGAGAATGGGGGAGCCGGCACCTGCACAGCAGTAGCAGCTGCCATCTTGTCGGCCGCCCACAGCAGCAAAAATCTGCCCAAAAGATCTGCAGAGGCCAAACCAGGTCTGTTCTTACAAACTTGCAGGGATTTTTATTTTGCTTCTTGCTGGCATTTCTTGTTTTCTGGGTTTTTTTGTTTTGTTGTTCTGTTTTTACTCTGTTTTCACTTTGCATTGCTTCAATTTATGTATGTTTGTTCAGAGGATTGGTTGTTTTTAGCTTTTGCTAGACCCTAGAAGTCAACACCTGAAACCCACCAAAGACACCAATAGAGCAAGCAGAAGAAAGACCAGAATAATTGCAACTCAGTACAAGATACCATTCACAGAGAGAAAATAAAAATAAGAAACCTACAAATTCAGGGAAAGCGTGCAAGAGCAGCAAAGTTATAAATTTAAGAACAGGGAAACCATGAGAAGGAGAAACACCAAGGAAACAATGAGTCAACAGGACCCCACAATAACAGAACTCAATGACACTGATTGGCAAAGCTTACCAGAAGGACAATTCAGATCTTTAATAATAGAAGTGATACAAAACTTCCAGAAAGAATGCAGAGAGAGCTGGAAAGAAATAAAGGAACAAATAAACAAAGAATATGACACCATGAGCAGGAATCATAGCGAAGCCTTGAGGGAAGTGAAAGATGTGAAAGATGCAATAATAGAAGTGAAGGCATCAATACAAACTATAAACAATAGATTAGACCACATGAAAAACAGAATATCACTCCTAGAAGATGACCATTCCAAAAATGAATCCATTATACATAATCTAGAAAAAAAAATTCGACAGTATGAATCCGACATCGATGAGATCTGGGCCAATTTTAAAAGAGCTAATCTAAGAATAATAGGCATAGAAGAGGGATTAGAAGTTGAAACTAACGGAATAAACAACCTTTTCAAAGAAGTAATATCAGAGAACTTTCCAAACACAGAAAGAGAAATTGGTACACAGGTGCAGGAAACATATAGAACCCCCTTCAGACAAGACCAAAGAAGAGGTTCACCACGCCACATAATAATCAAGATGACTAATGTAGAAGCTAAGGAAAGAATCCTAAAGGCAACAAAAGTTAAAGGCCAAGTATCATTTAGAGGCAAATCAATTAGAATCACTCCAGACCTCCCAAACCAAGTCATGAAAGCCAGGAGGGGCTGGAGTAACATATTCCAAACTTTGAAAGAAAATAACTTGCAGCCAAGATTCTCCTACCCAGCAAAACTCTCTCTTAAAATTGAAGGGGATATAAGAACCTTCCATGACAAACAAAAACTGAAAGCATTCATGTCTTCCAAACCAGGACTAGAGAAAATACTCAAAGAGATTAACTACAAAGAAGAACTAACAAGCAAATGTCAGAACCAGAGAAACAATAATTTCCAGGAAGCAAAAACTAAGCAAAGAAGAACAAACACTACTGCAAACAGAAGTCAAAACCCAAAATGTGAGGAATTAAAAATCATGTCTCCATACTCACACTGAATATAAATGGTCTCAACTCCCCAATAAAAAGGCACAAGGTGGCAAAATGGATCAAAACCCAGAATCCATCTCTATGCTGCCTGCAAGAAACACACCTTACATACAAAGATTCCCACAAACTAAAGGTGAAGGGCTGGAGTAAGGTAATTCATGCCAATGGAACTGGAAGAAAAGCAGGAGTAGCAACTATGATATCGGATAAATTAGATTTCAAGCCTAAGCTCATCAAAAGAGACAAAGAAGGTCACTTTCTACTAGTAAAAGGAACAATACAGCAAGAGGAAATAACAATTATCAACATCTATGCCCCAAACATAGGTGCAGCTACTTTCATGAAACAAACTCTACATGATATAAAATCACACATAGATCCCAATACACTAATACTGGGAGACTTCAACATCTCTCTTACATCATTAGACCGATCTTCAAAAAAAAAGGTCAGTAAAGATGCTTCAGACCTAAATAATACCATAAACCAAATGGACCTGTTAGACACATACAGAATATTTCACCCAACTACAGCTGAATTCACATTTTCTCAGCAGTCCACAGAACCTTCTCCAAAATAGACCACATTCTGGGCCACAAAGAGAGCACTGGCAAATTCAAAAAATGTAACATAATTCCCTGTATCTTTTCAGATCACAATGGAGTGAAACTAGAAATCAACTCTAAGAAGACCCAGAGTAACCATGTAAACACATGGAGACTGAACACCACATTGCTGAACGAGGAATGGGTCAGAGAAGAAGTAAGGGAGTAAATTAAAAAATTCCTAGAAAACAATGAAAACAGAGACATAACATATCAAAACCTCTGGGACACCTTAAAGACAGTACTAAGAGGAAAATTTATAGCAATGAGTACCCACATAAGAAGAACGGAAACTCACCAAATAAATAACCTAATGACACAGCTCAAAGCCCTTGAAAAACAAGAACAGTCCAACCCCAAAGCCAGTAGAAGACAGAAAATTATGAAAATCAGAGAAGAAATCAATGAAATAGAGAACAAAAAAAAAAACAATACAGAAGACCAACAAATCCAAAAGCTGGTTTCTAGAAAGAATAAACAAGATAGATAAACCATTGGCCAACCTAATCAAAAGAAAGAGAGAATCAACCCAAATAATCAAAATAAGAGATGAAAAAGGTGATATTACCACCGACAGTACGGAAATACAGAAGATCATCAGAAACTATTTTGAAAAACTATACTCCAACAAAATGGAAAATCTGGAAGAAATTGACGATTTTTTAGATACATACAACCCTCCTAAATTGAGTCAAGAAGATATAGAAAACTTAAATCAACCAATAAAGATCAAAGAAATAGAAACAGCAATAAAAAGTTTACCAGCAAACAAAATCCCAGGGCCAGATGGTCTCCCAAGTGAATTTTATAAAACATTTATGGAAGAAATAATCCCAATACTCCTCAAACTATTCCATGAAATTGAAAGAAATGGGATCCTCCCAAACACTTTCTATGAAACCAATATCACATTAATACCAAAGCCAAATAAAGACAGCTCAAGAAAAGAAAACAATAGGCCTATATCACTGATGAACCTAGATGCAAAATTGCTAAACAAAATACTAACAATGCGCATTCAAAACCACATCAAGAAAATTATCCACCATGACCAAGTCGGGTTCATCCCAGGAATGCAAGGCTGGTTTAACATACAAAAAACAATCCATGTAATTCACCAATAAACAAACTCAAAGACAAAAATCACATGATCATCTCAATTGATGCTGAAAAAGCATTTGACAACATCCAATACCCATTCATGCTAAAAGTACTGCAGAGAATCAGAATAGAAGGAACATACCTCAAAATCATAGAGGCAATATACAATAGACCTATAGCCAATATCATATTAAATGGAGAAAAACTGCAAGAGTTCCCACTAAAAACAGGAACAAGACAAGGATGTCCATTATCATCTCTTGTGTTCAACATAGTACTTAAGACTCTAGCCAGAGCAATAAGGCAAGAGAAAGAAATCAAAGGGGTAAAAACAGGGAAAGAAGAACTAAAGCTATCCCTCTTTGCAGATGACATGATATTATACCTAGAAGACCCAACAAAGTCAGGCAAAAAACTTATAGAACTGATCAACAAATTCAGCAAAGTGTCTGGATACAAAATCAATCTTAAAAAATCAGAAGCTTTCCTCTACACCAACCATAAAACCACTGAAAAAGAAATCCAGAAAACAATTCCACTCACAATAGCAT
>PVLC010012145.1:0-45097 GCA_004027655.1 Graphiurus murinus | reverse complement strand
GGGTCATATGGTAGGTTCACTCCCATTCGTCTGAGGATCCTCCATACTGTTTTCCACAGTGGTTGCACAAGTTTGCAATCCCACCAACAATGTATTAGGGTTCCCACTTCTCCACACCCTCGCCAGCAGGTGTTGTTGTTCATGTTTTTTATGATTGCCATTCTGACTGGAGTTAGGTGAAATCTCAGGGTAGTTTTGTTTAGAATTTTTGCATCTATGTTCATCAAGGATATTATTGGCCTGTAATTTTCTTTTCTTGAAGTATCTTTATTTGGTTTGGTATTAATGTGATACTGGCCTCATAGAAGGAGTTTGGAAGAATTCTATCTCTCTCAATTTCAAGGAATAACTCTTTGATGTCTCGAAGAGACCCACATTTGGGGCATAAATGTTTACTATCATTATATCTTCTTTCTGAATTGTTACTTTTATTAAAAAGAAGTGCCCTGCTTTGTCTCTTCTGATGTGTTTTAGCTTAAAGTCTGTTTTGGTGGATATGAGTGTTGCTATCCCCTGCCTGTTTTCAGTCTCCATTTGCATGGTATATCTTTTTCCATCCTTTCACCTTTATTTTTTTTTTATAAATTGGTGCATTGTAATCATACATCTTTGTTAGGTACAAGCTGTTAAAGGCATATATGATGCACGCATTTCTCATTGAACCCTTCCCCAATTCCCACCCCATTCCTTCACCCTCCCTCCTTCTCAAGTTCAATTTAGTGATTGACTTTGATATATTTGTGAAAGTACATCATGTGCATTAAGGTGTTTCCCCCCTCCCACCTCCCCCACCCCATCCATCACCATCAGTTAAGTCAACTTCTTTGCTTATCTAGGGTTTCTCCTTTTTCATCTGGAGACCATCTTGTGCCCCATCTTCCCCCTAGCATCTGCATATTAGGGAGAACATATGCTTCTTTACTCTTTGTGACTGGCTAATCTCACTTAACATAATGTTTTCCAATTGCATCCATTTCCCAGCAAATAACATGATTTTGTTCTTCTTTATGGCTGAGTAAAATTCCATTGTGTACATATCCCATATTTTTGTAACCCATTCCTCTGTCAATGGACATCTTGGCTATTTCCATAGTTTGGCAATTGTGAACTGTGCAGCTATAAACATAGATACACATGCGTTGGTCTGATAGTTTGGTTTCCTTTCTTTTGGGTAGACACCCAGAAGTGGTATTGTTGGATCATATGGTAGGTTCATTTCCATTCGTCTAAGGATCCTCCATACTGTTTTCCAAAGTGGTTTCACTAATTTGCAATCCCACCAACAATGTATTAGGGTTCCCACTTCTCCACACCCTCACCAGCATTTGTTGTTGTTTGTGTTCTTGATGATTGCCATTCTAATTGGAGTTAGGTGAAATCTCAAGGTTGTTTTGATTTGCATCTCTCTGATTGCTAATGATGTTGAACATTTCCTCATACATTTATTGGCCATTTGTATTTCTTCTTTTGTGAGTTGTCTATTTAGATCCTTTGCCCATTTTTTGATTGTGTTATTTGTTTTCTTAGCTATTATTTTCTTGAGCTCTCTGTATATGCTAGATATTAGACCTCTATCAGAAGAGTGGCTAGCAAAAATTTTCTCCCACTCTGTGGGCTCTCTGTTGAGGTTCTTGATAGTTTCCTTTGCTGCACAGAAGCTCTTCAGTTTAATGCAATCCCATGTATTGATCTTCCTTTGAGCTGCTTGTGCTTTTGGGGTCTTGTTGAGAAAGTTTTTACCTGTGCCTATGTGTTGAAGTATTGGCCCCATGCTCTCTTCAAGTAGCTGCAAGGTCTCTGGCCTGACTTCCAGGTCCTTGATCCACCTTGAGTTGACTCTTGTGCAGGGTGAGAAAGTGGGGTTTATTTCCATTTTCCTGCATATGGTTAACCAGTTTTGCCAACATCATTTGTTAAAGAGGCTATCTTTTTTCCAGTGTATATTTTTTACTCCTTTGTCAAAATTCAAGGTGAGTTTCTTGCAAGCAGCATATAATTGGATTATATTTTTTAATCCACATTGCCAGTCTATGTCTTTTAAATAGGGAATTAAGACCTTTGACATGCAATGGTATTGTTGAAGTATGACTTTTGTTTTCTGTCACTTTGTGTTTTATATTCTGTTTGGTGTAGTGTGATTTCTCTTTTGCTTGGCTGCCCACTTGTTGGGGTTCACCTCTTTTCTGGTTCCAGAATTTGCTTCTTTTTTCTTCTTTATGATTTATTTCTTTAAGTATTTTCTTCAGTGCTGGCTTGGTAATTATAAATTTTCTAGCATTCTTCTTATTCTTAGAACATTTTTATTTCTCTATCAATTTTGAATGATATCTTTTCTGGATGTAGCAGTCTTGGTTGGAAGTTTATTATTGTTTTTTCTTCCAGGGTCTGGAGTGCTTTGTAATAGTCCCTTCTCATATTCATGACTTGGGTTGTGAAGTCTGGAGTGATTTTTATTGTTTTGCCCCTGAATGTCACCCATCCTTTTGTCTCATTGCTTTTAAGATTCATTCCCTGGCCTCTATGTTAGTCATTTTGATTATTACATGGTGTGGGGAGGTCCTTCTTTGGTCTTGTTCTTTATGTCTCCTGCATGTGGATGTCCAAGACTTTTTCTGTGTTTGGAATATTATCTGAAATTATTTTTCTGAAGAGGTTTCTGATACCCTTGGCCTGTGCTTCTAGACATTCTTCAATGCCTTTTATTCATAAGTGAAGACATTTCATATTGTTCCATAGTTGTTGGATATTTAGGTTGCTTTGTGGTAATATCTTCTGTATACTGTTGACTGTGCTTTTGGTTGTGAATGAACTGTCTTCCAAGAGTCACACTGTATTTTCCAAGTGGTCTAGCTTCCAGAGTTGGTTTCTATTGCTGTCTTCAATTTCTTTATTGACTTCTTTATTTCATTCAAAGCCTTTTTCTAGTTCTTTCATAAAGCCTCAATTTCCTCCTTCATTTCTTGTACACTTTCTTTGAGGCTTCTCATCATATTGAAGATCAAAATTCAGAATTCTCCTTCTTGCATTTCTTGCAAATCTGTATCGGTGATCTCCCTTGTTGTTGAGTTGTGGGAGTTTGTTTCCTCACTATTCCTTATTCTCATATTTTCAGAGTTCTTGGGTTTGTGTTTCTGTTGTCTTGGCATCTTCTTCCTCTGTGTGTGTGAGTCCTGTGTTTGTTATCCCTTTATAATAAGGTCTATGCTGGGGAATAACTTTGCTCCTACCAATCTGACTTAGGTAATAAAATTTTGAGTTTGCTCCCCAGATCTTCTTTAACTAGATATAGTTCTTAGTGCAATCAAACAGAAGTCTCTGGCTGGCCACAGGCCACTGCGCTTTCCTAGCCCACACTCCACAGGGCCCGAGACTATGATATTCTATTCAAAGCCTGCAACCTATTGGTTGGGCTTTAATGCACCACAGAGACCACTACTGCTCTGCTGATTGTACGCCTGTGATACTACAGAGTGCTGAGCTCCAGCCTCTGTGACCTGCGGGCTTAAGCTCAGCAAAGCCAACAATTGCTATGTTCCGAACTTATGGCCTGGCTCACTGAGCTTTGATTGCCCCCGGGACACCACTCCACATCTGTATGTTATAGTCAGGTGAGGTACTTTCCGTCACTAGCATACATGCATGCCAGGTACAAACTCTGCTGGCAGAGAGAGTATTGAATTCTCAGCTTGTGACTGTGATTAAGTGATACTCTGCAGGGCCTCTGGCCTCTTGGCGTGGTCTAGTCAAGATAGCACTGCTGCCCCTCTCTGCCCAAGACCCAAGGTCTGGCAGGGAAAAATTGTGTAATTCTAGGCCTGAGGCTTGGGTGGTTCTGTTCCTTAACCCCAGTGACACCACCTCTGTCCTGGGGTGCTGTACTCCCAGGAGCCTTGGCTGGTCTCTGGTGATGGTGCTTTTAGCACCCAAACATGGCCAGTAACACATTCACTGCTTTAGATGCCTGGATCTCAAGGCTATTTCCCCTTGGTTCCCCCAGGCGCCAGGGATCAACGTCCCTCAGTGATCCTTAAGGACCCTCCAGGGGCTATGAGAATTGCTGATTCCAGTTCCCTCCCACCTGTCTCTAGGGGCTGTCTACTAATTCATGTTTCTGCTGTGTCTGATAGTAGTCCCCATCCCCACCTCCATCCACAGGGATGATTTGCCAAGTCTCAGGACCCTACAAGTCTATTTCCCTGCCACTCAAGTCCCTGTGGCCAGCCACAGCCATCTCTCCCTGGAACAGCTAGTTAACTTACAGTCCTGATGGGTGCTGTCCGCTGCTCCAGATCACTGCCAGGAAGAGATGGGTTCAGCTGCAGCCACAATGTCTGGGTCCCGGTCCCGGTCCCTGTCAAGTGAAGAGCAAAATGTCAACTGCTTTAACTGGTGGGCTATAGTTGCTGGCCTCAGAACAATGCATAGCTTTTTCCTGAAGGTCTCTAGAAGCCGTGACGCCTGCACCCGCCAGCTCTGGCACTGCCTGGCTAAGATGGCACCATTACTTCTGGGTTCTGTTCCCCATCTCTGCTCTTTTTTCTAGTTCTGGTTCCGTCACTTTTTAACTTTCATTTTGTTGTTGTTGTTGTTGAGTTTTTCACTACTTTTCTTCCCTTGTCGAAAAGCAGACTTCCCAGTGGTTGCGATCCGATTCTCAGCAATCCTGAATCCTGCTGTCTCACTCTAAGTCCCCATCTTTTCTCCAGTTTTGTTGAGCACTGCTCTGGATCTCTGGAGGATGAGGTGGGCTCGGCTACCACTGCCACAGGCTCTAGCTGGGCATGCAGGAAGTCGGATCTTTGTGGAGTGTGAAGCAAGGGGTAGACCGCTTATAGTTCCAATGAGCTGCGCCAGCAGTCCCAATGTAGTCTGGCCAACTCACCTAATTTTTTGAAATGATAATATAGCCTATCTGATTAAAATCAATAAGGCAGGGGTTAGGAATGGGTTAAAAGGCAACTGCTAACAATAAAATTACACAAATCTGGACCTATGTGAGCCATTTTTCCAGAAGCAACTTGTATGATCTGCCAACCATGAATTCGTGAAAGCTAGGACTGGGTACATGCTGATAGGTACAAGAGAGAGCACAGAATAATGATAGAAATGATGTTATGTGGCAAGAGTGGGAGGAAGATACTGCTGAAGTCAGACTCACAGTGAGGGCCACGTCCATGCATTGGTCCAAAGTTGAAATTTCAAAAGATGATGGCTGTTTAGCCCAGAGCTCTTGTTCTGGGCTGAGAGGGGAGGGGCAAAGGTAGCAAACATAACTAGTCTTCCAAGAAGATTGGCTAAGAAAGAAAAGACAAGGGTAATAGGTTCAGAAGCAAAAACTCTACTCAATAGGTCTTTTGATGCTTTGACATTATTTTACTACTATACTAGCTTCACTATCTACCATTACCATTTTTCCTTCCTTTAAAGTTGGTTGAGAATGTCATGAAATGACATCTGTCCTCTGCTATCCAACAGACAGCTCCATAGTCTTCCCTTCATAGAAAAGAAACAGCTGGCTCCCAGCAGTCATGTTTCAACTTGCAATAAAATCCAGGCAAGACATTTTTTCCTCAGGCTTTCACTTTTTCAGAGCACTGTACTTTCTAACCTGTAGATTTTGAAGGGACAGTCGTAAGTTCCTTACATTTCCATCTGTGTTTTCTCTTGAGCTAAGAAATTGCGAGTCTAAAACTGAAGAATTTGAGGCTTCTTTAACTCAATTTTGATGCTTGGTTTATTAAACTATTCGTTTTAAAGAAGGGTAACATTATCCTCTCACAGTAAATGGTGCCTGTCTGTCAAGCACTCTTGGTAGGGTATCGGTTAGAGAGTGAATGACACGAAGCTGTCACCCTCACTCCTGAGATTGAGTCAGCTCTAGTTACAAAGCTCGCTGGCAGGCAAGAGGCCTGACAAGTTTGCAAAAAAGAACAGTCAAGCCTGTACAATTTTTCAGTTTCTTTTCTCCTTTGGTGTATTTTTAGGTTGCCCAGAATTGATTTCCTCTTCTGTGCTTTATACATTTCTATTCATAAGCCTGGCATTACCAGACAATTTATTAAACTTCATTTTATTCGTATGAAATCGTCACTGTTCTGGAAAAGAGTGACTCAATAAAGTGCTAATCTTCCCTTACATCTGGACTCTGAGCCAGAGAATGAGATGCCGCGCACACAATGACCAATCAGTGAAACGAAGAACATTTGGTCAAAATAAAACCTGGTCTTGAAAAACATCTAAACATTTCTCTTACTGATTAAAGGGATCTTTTCAATCAAAATGAAATCAGAAAAAAACTCATGCTACTGGGTTTTGATTCATTAAGCCAAAATCGACTGGTCTTTGTGATGTGTAACTCATAAGCGAGTTGGTTTTAAGCAGTAGGGAGAAGGTGGTTTGGAGAAAAGGCTTGAGTAGGGTTTTCTAAGTGGCATATTTGATTACTTGCCTTTTGGGGGCTTCCGCTACATAATAAGAATATTCTAATCCTGGAATTTCCAGTCTCTTGCCCAACATTTATTTCCATCGCTAATGACTTCCCATATGACCTGGATAACAATACTAACTGAAATGCAATATGGCTAATCAAGCTGACTAGAGCCTTACTTCATGGGACATGGATGAATTTAAAGACAAAGCTGGTACGTTACATCTTACTCATTGCATTATGAAGAACTGTGGTGAACCAGCCAAAACAGCCAAGTGTACAAACACGGGAAGTCAGAGAGTGTCAGTGGAGGCTGTGCAACTGCTTGTAGCCCTGTTATCAGGGCCTTGCAGGCTTGAAACGGTGCTTTTCTTTAGAATTTTTAGTGGTCCTAAAATCCAATCTTATCATTTTTTTATTATATGAACAATAGATGATTTGAACTTCCAGTCACGGATGATGTTAAGTAATCAGCAAATCCTCTCATCTTAGAAAATATAAGATGTTAGGAGTTGGGTGTGGTGGCACATACCTGCAATCCCAGGAACTGGGAGGCTAAGACATGAGGATCACAGGTTCGAGACCAGCCTCAGTGACTTAGCAAGACCCTTAGTGACTTTGTGAGACCCTGTTTCAAAATTACAAAATAAAAAGGGCTGGGGTGTAACTCAGACGTATAATGTTCCTGGGTTCAATCCCCAGTACCAAAACAGTAATAACAGTAATAATTTATTAAAAATGTCAAAAATTGGCCAGAGGTAGATAAAAATTAAGAGGCATTTATTCTCAAAAATTTATAGAGCTTCACTTAAAAACAGCAAGAATCTGTAGCCTTCACAGGGACTTCTCCCATCCCTCCTCCCAGCTCAGTCAGTAAGAACAGTAATTTACCAGTCTGAAGTTGACATAGAAACCATTGGCTTTGGTGGCAGATGGGGGAATCACTCATTTGAAAAGTGGTCTAATGTCTTTGTTTTGTCCATGAAAAGTGGCGAACTCGCCGGGCGTGGTGGTGCAGGCTTGTAATCCCAGCATTCGGGAGGCTGAGACTGGAGGATCTGGGTTCGTGGCCAGCCTCAGCTACCTAGTGAGGCACTCCACAACTTAGTGAGACCCGGTTTCAAAATAAAGAATAAAAAATAGGGCTGGGGGTATAGCTTGGAGGTAGAATGCCCCTGAGTTCAATCCCCAGTACCGCAAAAAAAAAAAAAAAAAAAAAAAGTGGCGAACTCAGTAGAGAACAAAAGGAGATCTGTAGCTGTTCCCACCTGAGCCTGCAGCAGCTCTGTCCAGCTGAGGTTGCAATCCCAGTTGGGACCAATGATAAATTAAGCAGGAAGATCCTAGATACGAGAGATCCACAGAAGGACTAACTAAGCCCTCCACACATTCTTGGCCTGTAGAGAAACTAAAATTTCCTAAATGGAAACTAAAATTTATAGAGAAAAATGAAGAGCACTGCAAGTAGTAAAATGTAAGTAAATTAAAATATTTTCGTTTTTTTCTTATTTCCTTTTTATAGTACACATTTTAAATAATAATTGTAAAATTCTATGTATATATGAGATAAGTAGGCGTATGTGTATATATATATATGAATGATAGTAGTAACTTCAAGAGGAGGAAAGAAAAGGAGGTATATTGTAGCAAAGTTGCTATATTTTACTGGAATTAAGTCTGCATTAACTTGATATTGAGCTATACACTGAAAACTACAAAGCGTTGCTATGAAAAATTTAAAGAAGGTCTAAATGAAAAGAGATATACCATGTTTATGGATTAGAAAACATTGTTGCTAATATGGCAATTCCCCCCAGATTGAACTGTAGCCTCAGTTTAATACTTATGGAACTTTCAATGGGCTTTGTTCATAAACATTTTCAAGTGTATCCTAAAAATTGATATGGAAAAGCAAAAGACTTAAAATAGCCAAAATGATTTTGAATAAAAATGCAAATTTGGTGAATGTGCATTGACTGATCTCTAAACTAACCATAAAGTTATACTAGCCAGGAGATTATAATATTAGAAATATAATATTAGAAAGAGATGAAGAGACTCCATAAATAAGCTCTTATCTTTACAGTCAAAGGAGCCAGCCAATTTAATGGGAAATTCATTTCAATGATTGCTACAAAAATTGAATATTCCTAGCCAGGCGTGGTGGCGGACGCTTGTAATTCCAGCATTCGGGAGGCTGAGACCGGAGGATCCAGGTTCTCGGCCAGCCTCAGCTACCTAGTGAGGCACTCCGCAACTTAGTGAGACTCGGTTTCAAAATAAAGAATAAAAAATAGGGCTGGGGGTATAGCTTGGAGGTAGAATGCCCCTGAGTTCAATCCCCAGTACCGAAAAAGAAAAAAAAAATTGAATATTCCTGAGAAAAAGAAACAAACTTAAACCCTTACCTCACATCAGGCACAAAAACTACACATAATAGGAAAAATCTTTCTAATGTGATTTAGGCAAAAATTTTATTCAATGTAACACCAGAAATAGGATACAAAGCAGAGTAAAATTAGAAATTAAGCTTCACAAAAATTACAAATTTTCCCTCTTCAAAAGACAGTTTTAGAAAAACAAAAATAGAAGCCAAAGACTGAAATGGAATATTTAAAAATCATATGTGATGAAGGGCTTGCATTCAGAGTGTATAAATAACTCTTACAACCCAACAACGTGGCAATCCAGTGAAAGTGAGCAAAATATTTGACTGGACATTTCACACACACACACATACACACACACACACACACACACACACACACGTGTGTGCGCAAAATAATAAGCTCCTGAAAAGATGTTGGACATCTTTAGTAATTTGCAAAATTCAGATTAAACCAATACTTACTGCAATGGCTGAAATTAAAGACTGGCAGTACCAGGTATTGACATGAATGTGAAGAAACTAGAGTTCTTATCCCTTGTGGGTGGTGACATAAAATAGGACAGTCACTTGGAAAACAGTTCGGTGGGTTCTTAAGAGGTTAAATATACATTTAACATATAACCCAGAAACTCCATTCCCAGGCATCTTCCAAAGAGAAATGAAAGCATATGTCTACACAAAGTTTTGTCCACAAATGTTTATAACAGATTTATTCATAATAGAAGCACTGGGCTGGGTGGGCGGGGGGAACAAATATGTATCAACTGGTGAATGCATAACAAAATGTAGTAAATTGATATGATTTAATACTAATCAGCAATAAAAAGGAAAAATTACCAATAGGTACAATAATATGAATCCCAAAATACAGCTAAAAGAAGCTGTACACAAATACTGCACATCGCTGACTGTACTATACGTTGTATGATTCTAATTATGTGAAAAAAATCTAGAAAAGGCAAAACCATAAAAACAGAACACAGGCTAGTAACTGCCTGAGGCTGGAGGTGGGAGTAAGGATTGAATTCAAATGAGCACAGAGAAATTTGGGGGTTGTTAGAGTGTTCTCAAACTAGATTATGATTGCACAACCAAATTGAATTTACTCAAAAATTACTGAACTCAGTCAGGTGTGTTGGCACATGCCGGTAATCTCAGTACTTTGGAGGCTGACCCAGGAAGATCACAGGTTTGAGGTCAGCCTCAGAAAGTTAGCTAGATTTTCAGCAACTTAGTAAGACTCCACTTGAAAATAAAAAAATAAAAAGCGCTGGAGATGTAGCTTAAAGATAGAATGCCCCAGTACCCAAAACAAAACACAACAAAAAGCATCCACACCTTTGTCAGCCGCTGTCACCTGATCACAAGGGCTACCCCATCACATTCATAGTCCCACCTTCACTCAAGGGGAGAGGGGGGCACAGATATGTAGACTAAGGGGTAGGAAAATTAGGGACCATTTTAGAAGTCTGCCTAGCACAAAGAATTTGCACATTTGTTAAAATGATGATTCAAAATGCCAACTTTTGTGAAGGACGTTACCCTGCAAGTAGAATGCTGCTTTCCCCCGCTCTGGATGTTATCTTTCGGTTTAATCTTTGTCAAACACAGGCAGATGCGTTGACTTGGGGTCACTGAGCAGTGCTTCTGTCAGTGAGAAAGTGCTGAATTCTAGGACTAATAGAGTGCTATGGTCTTTAGCGAGTTTTCCTTTTCCTTTGCAAATCGCCTGTCCGTGTATTTGATTGTTTTTCTCTAGAGGGAATTCTGTTACCAGTTGCTTCATAACCTTACTTTCTATATTGAAAATATTAATTATTTATAGTCCAGATGGCAAGTGTTTTCTCTTGACATATGTTCTTTTTAATTTTGTTACAGTTCCTTGTAACCATTTAAAATTTTTTAACTTTCATGATCAGACCTGTTAACTATTATTCCTTCTTCTGTTTTTTGTTTTTTGTTTGTTTGTTTGTTTGTTTGCTTTGACATGTTTTTCTAAGTTTTTTATTTCTGAAAAGTAAAGGAGTCGAGGAGGATTTCTAGTGTCCAGCTGAGAAGCTGGTCAGGGACCTTGCAGTAGACAATAATGTACACATGTATTTCAGATAACACATCACACATTGGTCTAATTGTTTTGGAAACCAACCCTTAGTCTAAGGCACCCAGCCAGAGAGATGAATGCTTACCTTGCTTGAGGGGAATATATCACAATATTCTGTTAACATCCCAGGACCCCAAGTGTCAGCTCCAAGTTCCTGTTTGTTTCTTAACTTTGGGTTATCAAATTACAGCTCTGTGTATTTGAAAATGAACAGAAGGAAAGAAAAAACATTTCATTTTCTAAATCATTTAGTTTGGGCCTTGAGTTTTATCCCCACCTCTGAGTACTATTTCCATGTTCTATTTAGTATTTTCAATTTAATCTGGGATCTCAAACATGTCCTTTAAAAATACTTTGAATTACCAAGACAGCAATGCCTTTCAGTCAAGATCACTCTCCCTGCAGAATTGCTATATGATCTACCTATCAGAAAGCGAGCTCAAATCCTCCTTCATTTGTAGATGAGTTCATCCTAGTAAAGGAATATACGTAAATTCCTTCCACCTCCCTTGAAGTCTCAGGCATCACAAGGCCTCCCCTATAAAATGAGAAACTAAATCAGCTGATCTCTGGGATCTTCCTCAAATGTCACGCTCTGATTCGACTTAGTGTTTGATTCAAGGTTTTCTGCTTACATCTTTTTCTTTGCCCCTTTCGAACTTCCAGTCTGAAACTTCACCTTCTCAGATGCACTCGCTTTTCATTTTCTGATTTCTACTATACATTCTTGTACAGCACTCCGTTCACATTTCCAAATCAAATGTCCAGAACCCCAGTCCTGCCTCCCCTCGGGAACCTCTTGGTTTCCATGTCCCTAGGATCCCTATCGCTCTCCTCGGTGTGCAGGCATAAATGTTTTTTCATCCCTCGCCTCATATCTAATCAGTACGTAAAGCCAGCACATTTGTCCACGGCCATATCTATCTCCTCAGCCTTGCAATTCCTCCTTCTGCGTTAGTTCAGGGTCCCGGGATGTCTCTCCAAGACTTGGTGTCAGAAATTCCTTATCTTTTTTATTTTTCCTGATAGGATGAAACAGAAATACTGTAGCCAGGTGAAAATTCCCATGGTTCCCTATTTTTGGTTGAATTAGAAACAAACTACAGAGCCTGGCAAAGGAGCCCTCAAGAACCAACAGGTTCTGGACTTTTGTTGATCTCCCCTGTTCTTCCCCAGTGTCTTAACCACCCTAGACATTGGCTATTTCCTAAACACACTCTGCTTTGTTTTGTTGTTGTTTCTGCTTTGTGCCAATTCCTTGACTTTTAGGTTTGCTTTTGAACTTTTTTGAACTTTTATTGGTGCATTGGAAGCACATATCACAGTGAGATTCAAAGTGATATATTTATACATGCACACAGCACTCTGTGTATTTCCCTAGTATCCCACTGCACTGCTTTTGGATTCTTATGGTATTTAAAAAGTTCATAAATGTTTGGGATATCTACTGTAACACAAGAAAAATAAGTAATAATTTTAAATATTCTACTGCCAAAAAACTCAATATTTCTTTTTACTGAGGCCGAAATGATACAACCTGTCTCTCAATATCTATGGAGGAAGGATTGGTTTCAGAACGCTCTTCAAGATTAAAAAAATCCAAGGACGCTCAGGGCCTTCACATAAAACCGTGTGATATTTATATATAATCTACGTATATCTTTCCACAGGCTTTAAATCATCTCTAGATTTCCTGTAATATCAATTCAATGCGAATGCTGTGTAAGTCATTGTTATACTGTATTGGTTAGGGAATCTGGCAGGAAAAACTCTGTACATTTGCAGATGCAGTTCTTTCTGAATATTTCCTCTCCGCCATTGGTTGAATTCATAAACTGGGAACCTGGGATTGCAGAGGGCTGCCTGGAGTCCATGTCAATGAAGAGCAACAGAACTTTTAAAAAGTAAATCATCTACGCTAAAGACAATGAGGATCCAGTGTGTGAACGATGGCAGGTTCTTGGGAGGCACTACCCCAAGCTCCCACCTCACTGAGGACCAGAAGAGAGTCAGCCACCAAAGGGCAGATATTTGAAAGGTTTTCTATAGCTCAGAGAACAACCCAAATCTACCATTAATTAATTAATTCATTAATTCATTCATTTATTCATTTTTCGGTACTGGGGATTGAACCCAGGGCCATTCTACCTCTGAGCTACACCCTCAGTCCTATTTTTTATTCTTTATTTTGAAACAGGGTCTCACTAAGTTGCGGAGGGCCTCACTAAGTAGCTGTGATCTTCCTGTCTCAAACTCCCAAGTACTGGGATTACAAGGGTGAGCCACCACTTGGCTTCCAAATCTACCTTTTAATAAAACCTGGTCAACCATTCATTCAACTAACAGGTTTTTTGTGTCAGCAATGTGTGATGTGCTGGGACTTTAGAATACCAAAAAGAAAAATATCCCTGCTCACCAGGAGCATAGTCTAGTAGATACACATGCAAAACTAAATACAGGAAAGCTGACAAGCACTCTTTTTATCTAATGGCGCACTGTAGATAAAAAGGGGGGGGGTAGTTAGCTCTGCCCAATGTAAGGGGAAAGGGAGGGATTTTGTAGATAAAGTCATTAATCCCTTAGGCTTCCTATAAAAAATAAGTAATGCTCACCAGGGTGGGCCAGAAAGGAACCGACACAACCAAAGGCCCAGAAGCGTGAATGAGATGAAAGTATTGGGGGAAAAAAAGAAAACAATATGCACAATTTAGAAGTTAATGTACAAGACAAAACATACCAAAATTATAGTTGGAAATAAAGGGAAGTCACCTATCATGAAGGGATTTATATGCATCCAAAGTGTTTGAAAAAATAATTATTATTAGTGATTTTCAGTTTCTCATTATAATAGGTCCTATTTATCGATCACTTTCTACAATCACTCTGATAAATGATTCACGTTTGGTAAAGAAATATAACAAAAAATTAACTCACTTGTCTGAAGCAACATAGCTTTTAAGTATTGGAGCCAACACTTGAACTCAGGTGTACCTAATCTCAAAGCTGAGCATGGATCACACCATAATCCATCTTTAGTCTGTGGAACACCAGGACATTTTAAATAAATTAAATTTGAATAGACTTTTGTTGTGCAGCAGTCTGGCTATAGAGTTGTGCTATAAAATCCAATCACCACTAGCCACACTGAGATCTAAATAATGATTTAGTAGCTGAGAATCCAGACCCTCGGTTGCAGTAACCACATTTAAAGAATTTAATAGCCTCATGTGTCTAGTGACCACTGTCCTGGGCAGCGCAGAAGGAACAGGAAGTTATTTGGGGCAGCCCTGATATAGAGGATGCATTCATGCAGCAGGAAGAGTAAAGAGACCATTGCTCAGGGTATGTGAGAAAAGATTGAAGAAAAGTTAAAATTAACGTACTAATAGTAGAGAGTTAAACCGGTGATTCCCAACATGCAAATGCCCACCCCTGTCTCCTCAAGGAGAAGTTTCCCATCACCTGGGAACTTGTTAGAAGCACAAATTCTCAGCCCCACCCCCAGATACACTGAGTCCTAATCTCTGGGAATGGGGCTCAGCCAACTATGCTGTAAGAGGCTTCCCCAAGGATCCTGATGCTAAGTGAAGTGTGAAGACCATTGGCACAGAAACACAGATAATTTGAGACCCAGTGAGTGGAAGAGGAAGAATAACGAATCTGAGATAACCTGGAGAGAATGAGAAACTCCTCCAGTGAGAAAAGATTATGAACTTGAGTTTGAATTCTGGAGGCACATTCAAATATAACGAGCCCATTAGAAGTGTTAACCTAGTTAACCTAGAAATCAAAATAAAGATCTGAGACAGAGATTTATCTCTAGCATTGCCTGGATTTAGGTAGCAGACTAGCCAGGAGTGGGGGAGCTAAGTGGCTGTTTGTTTGTTTGTTTGTTTGTTTGTTTGTTTCTACATACTCAAAATATGTAATCTGTTGGGTCTGTAAAGGCTGAGGCCTGGATCTAGACTCCTGTGCAATTCTCCACACTCTAATTCCTTTTTTTTTCTGATTAAAAATGCAATATCAGCTACAGAGCCATTGAATATATTCTGTTTTAAAAATAAGTGAATAGACCAAGCACTGCGACACATGCTTGTAATCCCAGTACTTGAGAGGCTGAGACAGGAGCATTGCAGGTTCGTGGCCAGCCTCACCTACTTAGTAAGGCCCTCTGCAACTTAGTGAGACCTTGTTTCAAAATAAAGAATGGAAAAATAGGGCTGGGGGTGTAGCTTGGAGGTAGAATGCCCCTGGGTTCAATCCCCAGTACTGTGAATTAATTGATTGATTGGTTGATTGATTGATTGATTGATTAAACATAAAAACAACTAATGAATGTGCATTGCTATTCTATCACTAGTACTTACAACTTACCAAGCGATGCATGGAATCAAATCTCTAACAGCTGACCTGGCGTGACTCCACCTTCACAACGACTCCAGGGAGGAGGTGGGAAGGTGTTAGTTACTCTCCTTGTTTCACAGGTGAAAATTGAGGTTCTATGAGTGGTCCAAAACCTCTGCCTCTCCTAGGTCACCAAGGAATGGCCCATCTGATGTGTTGTATCAGGTCCTCATTCCACATTTCTTCCATGAAGGTCTTCAGGCAGGCAGCATCTATGAAAAACTAGGAGTGAAATGTCAAGGCTGGATGGTAAAAGAACGTAGACACGCAGCTGCAACATCTCAACGCAATTGGCATGGCTGAGCTTTAAATTCAGCTCTAAGGTTTTTTTTGGAAGCCAAACAGAAAGGCAGACACTGTTGATTATGCAGTTCCTGTTTTCAGAAAGGAGCAAAAGTCTCTCCTTGCCTGGGTTCCAGGCTTCACATAGGGAATTTCTCTACACGAGTGTCTGAAGCATGCCTCATGGTGGCTTCCAGTTCTTCCTTTTGATAAAATTCCATTTAAACCCTTAAGTTAAAACAGCGCTTCCAACACAGGCGCATCTACTTACTTGCCGATTACTGGTGGACAGTTACTACAGGGATAGAAAACCTTGTCTTGGGCCAGATCTCAATTTTCAGAGTTGGATAACTTCTATGCATTAATTAGCATGAATTAGTGCATTAAGATCCCTCCTCAGCAGACCTGAAAATCAGGTAGCCTTTCCAAATGTGCGTACTTGTATCTACACACACACACACACACACACACACACACACACACACACTATTGTATCAAAAGGAAAAGAAAGAGCAATAAGTCATTTTTAGCAAAAGAAACTAAAGTGTCTTGGGTTTTTAGGGAATGCTAATTGGCTTAAGTAAAATATCTTCTATGATTCTAAGATGTTCTTGGAATAAAGATACATTAAGGTGACTAAAATAAAGGCAAAAATTGGGGGACATTTAAGTGATAATTAGAGCAAATGCTTTCACTTCTCCCCTGGCTCTCAGGCACTAAAGATCACTAACACTTTTAATTAATCACAAATCCTTACTGGATGCTAATAAGGTATGCCAAAATAGTCCCTTGCCCTCCCATGATGTGTCCCGTGATCCACACGCCCACAGCTGTGTCTGTGTATATTGTTAGGTAATCTATTCATGGATATCCAGTCACTGTATTACCGTACTGTTCCCCGTGCATGTTTGTGCTTCTAAAACTGAGTAGTGTGTACAGAAATCCAGGGTGCCTGAAAAGCATTTAATCAACACCTACTGGCCTCAGAGTCCTGAGCAAGGGACTGTTCCAGAATATGAAAAAAAGCAAGCAACTCTGCAAGGAATTTAAAATCTGACTGCAAAGACAAAATGTACACAAAAATTATACAACTAGAATGATATGCAGCAAAATAATAAGAGGATGAATCATTGATACTAAACAGCACACAGACATCAAAGCAGTAGGTAAGAGTAGAGTAATAACTGGTAAAATAAAGGCCTACATCCCACCCACTGATACAAAACGGGTGCAAAATAGCACCCAGATGCAGGAAACAATGCCAAGTACAGTAATAGCCACACTACATCTGATGGCCCAGGGATGGCAGAGGAACCAAATTATGCTAAGTACAGAGGAATTCCATGCCCAAGGTTACAAATTGTCTTGTGTCAGTCAGGTAAGTGTTAATAGACACTTACTTTTCCTGGAGTAATTGAAAAGAATGTAGATTTGGGGATAACTTGTGGATATTCTGATAATAATATCAGGTGTCAAAATAATACATGGTCAAAAAGAAAGTCTCAAGAAAAAAATATTAAAATACATTGAGCTAAATAAACATGAAATTTAGAGTAACCAGTACATAGAAAGAGATAAGGATTCTAGAATGATCCTATCAAAGGTCAAAATGCCACTCAAAGCATAAAAGAGATAATGTTTTAATTGGTGAAATTTCACACTACATAGAAATTATAGACACATGCACAAACTCCATAGAAAAGTATTATTCCATGATTCATTTACTAATGAGTATATTTTCCTGGATGATTATATGTTGTTTTATTTAAAAAAAAATCATTTCATTAAACTCATTGAACTTAGAAAGGAGTGCCGTATAAATTCAAAGGGGGGTAATAAAGAGAATTGTTTGCATTCCATTTACAACCTGATAATTTTCATTGAAATGTATTTGGGGTTTCAAAAAAGGATTTTTATTCTTTATTATCCAGCAGGCCTCAATTAGATGTATTTGTTCTCTCAGATTAAAGACTATAATCATATTCTGTGAAAACTCGTGCCATGTTATTAATTATATATATATATACATACATACATATACATGTGTATATATTATATATATTTTAATTTGCAGATAAGAGATCTTCTTGCCCCAAGAATTTCTCAAATGAATCATTATTAGTTCTGTTCAGAAGAAACTCAGGAAACATGAAAAACGTTCTCGGGTTCTCAGAGCAAATGAGTATGAGTGCAGATTGGCTGTTGACTCATTAATTCAGGCAGGGTTAAGCACTCACCATACATTCTCACAATGCAGTGTTTCATAACATGTGGGAACAACTTGTGTGATTAGGAGCCTGTGGTCTGGAATCCACTCGGATCCCTCTCTCAGGCCATGTCTATAACCAGAATCATCACTCTTCATTCTATTTTATAATTCTAACTACAAACTTGTTCTAAACTTAGAAAACTTAGTATGACTTTCCTTCCAGGATAGGCTTAACATGACTTTGCAACTGCTTTTTAGGAAATGAGTAGAAAATTTGATTTTCAAAATTCCACATTTAAGTGAAAATGAAAAGCCAAGGAATGCCCAAGGTCATATTCCAAGAGTGAAATGGAAGATTCATTTTGGCTAGAAAGAGGGGCTTCTGCTGCAAGCATTAACGGGAAACGGGGCTGCAAAATAGGTTGGGCCAAACCTACAGAATTTAAAAGCCAAGTTGATCCTCAAACAGACGAGTGACCAGCAAAGCTGGGTGAAAACACTTAAAATCCAAGCAACATGCTTCAAAATAATACCTGGGTCAAAGAAAAAGCCTCAAGGGAAATTTTAAAAATACACTGAACTAAATAAAAATGAAAAGGCAATATGTAAAAGCGTATGGGGCACAGCTATAGCAGTGTAAGGGGAATAGTTACAGCACTAATACCTCCATTTCAAGCAGTAAAGTGGAAAAGCCTCTAATCTGAAAACAACAAAAACTCTAGAAGATCAAAATAATAAGGAAGAAAATAGTGAAGGTAAGAGAGAAATCAGTCTCCGGAATTTCAGGACTTTCTAGATGACTGCAGTAATCTGCGATGTGTCCAACTGAAGAAGGGGTAGACTTCCAGCTCAGTGGGACAGAACAGGAATCTGAAATAGACCCACACTGGTAGCCCAGCCTAATTTTGACAAAGGTGCAAAAGCAATTCAATGAACAAAAGATAGTTTGTAATTGTATGAGTCATTGGCACTATTTATATCAACAAGCACTCTAATCTGAAGGGGAAAAAAATTCCATTTAAATTTGACCACTTTTACAAAAACCTAGGTAGTATAAATCTATGCATTTAGAACAAACATGGAAAAAAACTGCAGGAAGGAGTTTAAGTGTTGATCGTGGAGGAAAAGAAGAAGACAGAAGAGAAAATATTAAGAGAAATTAGTAATTTGGAATCAAGTGTACAACTCTAGCAATATAGCTGCAGAGGAGATGAAATAGCATCCATCTTGACAAGGTGGCAAGATCAAGTGAGTGATATTTAAAAATTAAGCATTGCTTAAAAACGCAAAAACAGGAGAGACGGAGCGTTAACCGACAGAAGGTAAGACATCTGGAAAGAAAGAAATTAAACATGGTGGAGGGAGAGAGAATGCAATTTAAATGAGAAAAAATGGTATTATGAAAAGGAATAAATTAACCTTACAAACAGCAAGGACACCTCCTCCAAAAAGGGGATAAAGAAAGGAAGCTGGAGGAAGGTGAGGTTTTGACAGTAGCAGGGATGGAAGATGAAGGTCTCCTTCAACTGTTTTCTTCATTGGGGGCTGAAGGGATGAGAAAGCTCAGGACACTGGTTTTCCAAGTGCAGTATAAGGAATCCCAGGAGCGCAGGACACAGAGCTTGCAGGAAATTGACTGTGGGTCCTCCTCATTCCTCTTACTCTTCTTTAAACATGATGCAGAAAGCGCTTGCAGGGTCTCTCTGCACTCCCCTTCCCACTCCCCTTCCTTTACTTCCTCTAAAGAAGATAAATCTCTGGTCCTCTTTGTTTATCGTCCAGGTGTGAAAAATCTCAGGTGTCCGAGACAAAAAATTCAGTGGTTTCTTCCATTAAGTAACCAGATATCCATTCCCAGCCATCTAATTAAGAAATGCCTTCCAATAGAATATTTCTTAATAAATATTTTTCAGTCTCCACCATATGTTTATCATGGAGATAAACTCTATCCGTGGTAACTTCCCTAACAGTGCAGTTTAGAAAAAAATACTCTAAGACATGGAGTCTTGTAGTGGTAGTAAACAAAAATGAAAAAGTAAAATCCATCTGCATTTTGTGGTATAGAAGTCCAATAAGGTGATACGTGAATTGCACTAAGCATAAAGGCACAATAAGACAAATTTGGGGGGAAACACAATAGAGTATGAACTCAAGAATTTAAAGGAATAGTGTAAAATCTCTGCCTGCTTTTAAAAAAGGGGGGGGGGGCTTGGTGTGTGTGCATGTGTGTATTTAATGGATAATGCCAGGTATCAAGTTACCCTGGTATTTTGATTACCGTGGATTTACATAAAAGAGCAATGCAACACTTTAATTTTAAAATGCCAATATTAAAATATGACAGAAAGCATACTTTTGAAATTATTTGAACTTCTTCTGAAAACTTTTATATGTCAATTTTAAGATATACAAGGGTATGCATAAATTTTTGGAGTTATTCCAAGGTATGTACTGGTTTAGAAGATCATTGTGGTTTCTAGGAATAATGAGACCAATAAGCATAAGCATGTGCCTAGCTGAAACTACCATGAATGTGTAGTACATCATGTCAGCAAAGTTCCAGCATTTTCCTTGGCAATGGTCTGCAGCCCAGGAGCAGAAATAAAGAATGAATATAGCAGTGATGCAAAATCGGGCATGGCAGGATGCTTTGAGTATTTAAAAGGACAAGCTAAAATAGATGAAAATAGTATGGAAATTTGACAGGAATTTACGTGAGACCAGAAGCAAGTCGCGGACAGTGTGAGTTGGTTAGCGCCCAGGTGAAAGGCTGAACGGAGGTTGCATGGAGGGAAAATGAAAGGGGCATGCCAATCTCAAGGTTTTGAAGGAAGAACAGGATGGTGGGACAGTAGCATTATTGTTTTGTGGTTTTAGTACGCAGATGTGGAGATTCTCCTGACAAGGAAGTAAAGGAATCGCCAGGCTAAGAGAAGTAACCAAAGGCCTGTGTGGATACTGAGGTAGAGCAAAAGGGCCAGGCAGCGGTGACAGCGGGAGATGAGGGCGACACAGCAGGTGCTTCGTGCTCGTGGGCCTGGCACTGGACAGACGTGTAGCTGCAAAGCTGGGGGAAAGCTCTGCCTTGAGAAGCCAAGAAAGACGTCCATGCTCCAGAATTAATCAGGGACTTGTATGGAAGATACCAGATCTCATTCCCTGGATCTGTTGCACAGAAATGGAGCTTCATTCTCCACAGCTTCACCTGGAGACCCGGGGAAAGAAGTAGCCAGAAATCTAAACCCCAACCCTTCATTGCAACTCCTTTTCCTTCACCTACAACTTGGTCTATTTATGTTGAATATTAGGTCAAATTCAGAATTCTCCCAGGAACTGACCTAAGTTTCCAAGGATAATACATAGCATTATCCAAGTATCAGAGAAGGTGATTGATTTCAGCATCTCTAAGCATGTGCTGCTTTGTCCAGTATCTGAAACCGTGTCTTAAATATGTTGTCCAGGTGCCTAGTTATTTATGGCGAGAGGAAAAAGTGCAGAAACAGATGGTCTGCCGATGCTTTAGACATTTAGTAGGCATTTTAAGATTTTCTCATAGGCCAGATTTTCTTAAAAATTGCAAGTACATGTGAACATATATACATATTCATTCTTTACCCCAAAATACTAATGCTGCAATTGTCTCTTACCCATTGTTATACTTAGTTCTCCATTTTACTGGGGTTGAAAGATCCTTACCAAATAAGAAAAACAATTGCCACCCCAGTTAACAAAACTTAACCACAGCACTGGTTCTTCCTGGCAGTCTTGAGGGGCCTTTCTGAGTTGTTTATAACTGCTGTATCGATGACAGCATAGCTCAAAATAAGTGCCACTTGGCCTACATAACTAGATTCAAGATAAACACATTACCTAACTCTTTAGTCTACTCACAGAAGTCTGAAATTCCAGCTCAGGTTCAACAATTGGTCAGATTCTGCACTTTTGTTTGTTTCCTATCTATGTCCTTGTGTCTTAAAAGACCTTTAAGTTCTATGAAGATGTGCATTTTTTTTCTCAAGTCTTACAGATGATATATTAATATCCATTTCTGATATCACACATAGATTTGTGAAGCTCACAGCTGGACCATCTGAAATCAACTGTTGGCACAGGGGCCCTGTGATCTATAGGCACTGCGTCTGCACAGTCTTGAAGAGTTTACATAGACTCATAGACTGAAGAGGGTTCTCAGTAGTAGGGTAGTGGTGACTGTACCCACACCAGCTCTTTTAGGTGGAAACGACAGGCTATCTTTATACACATAGATGGCACACAATGGGATTTTAAGGATAGTATCGGCCAAGAGGAGATGGCATTGGTTCCTCCAGGCAAACACAAACTCCTCTAAGTATCTCAACCAGAGCAGTATTTAAAGTAAGCAATGCAGAGACAAAATCAGCAAGCTGAAGGGCAAACTGTGGGAACAGTGGTGGTGCCGAGATGAGAAACTTCAGCAAGCCACACTATTGTAACTGGACTCTGCACCAAAGCTCAGGCCCCCTGCCCTTGTGCAGCCAGTATGCAGGCTCCAGGAAGCCGAGTGTGTGAACTAGCACTTCTGTGCACTTAATTTGCTGTGAGAGCCTCCCATTGCAGCAGCACACCCCAGCTGAGCAGGAATCTGGAAAACCCAGCGCGTGGGCTTCAGCCACAGTGGTCCAGGGGCAGGAATTAAAGGCCAGCTATGGCTGTCAAGACAACACTTGGCACTGCTCATCAGGCCAGCTACGCTACCTTAAAGATTCAGTGTCCTCATCCATAAAACATTGGTAATAATAGCACCTGCCTCACGGGGTTACTGTGAGAATTAAGAGAGCTATCATTTTAAAAGCCCTATAAAAAATGTCTGACAGCCCAGCGTGGTGACACACACTTACAATCACAGTACTTTGGAAACTGAGGGAGGAGAATCATTGGTTCGAGGACAGCTTCGGAATTTACCGAGACCCTCAGCAACTTCGCAAGACTTCGTTTCAAAATGAAAAGTAAAATAGGTCTGAAGCTGGGGGTGGCTCAGAGTTTAAAATAAATTCTCATCCATTCCAAAGATTTGGAGAGAGCCTTAAATCTATAGTTGATCATTTTCACATAAAAGTCGCTGTCTTGGGAAGTTGCTGTTCTTTTACTGCTTGCTAGCATACAAAATCCTAATTGAAAAACCTTTACACTTCGTAATGGCATGCATTTAACTTACTTCTGTCCTGTTAGGACCATGTCTTTCTCAGGGAACAAACGTGATACAAATCATGTTGGATTCTTGGTGATTTGTATTTTAGGCAGTCTGCCCCCAAGGACTAATTCAGCCCCCAGGACACCAATAAACAGTCCCAGAGCCAGGTCATTTGTGTCTTAATTATAGGCAAGAACGGCACCCAAGCAATACTTCAATTTAGAGCTTCTCCAAATTCCATTCAGTTCAATCCAATGCAACTGATCAAGTAATTATCAAGTGTGCTAGACACTTTCTGGGTCTCTGAGGACATCGCAATGAATGCAAGTCAGTCCCTGCCCTCAAGGATTCCACAAAAGAGAAAGGCTGCTGAGTATCTGGAAAACTAAAATCAGGGTGGAGGTGAGGTGGTACGGGAGCACAGAGGAGGCGCTGATGGTCTCTGGTGGACAGGAAGGTGTTCCAGAGCACGTGGCCCATCGGACGTCAGCTAGCCGTCTCTCTGTAGCACCAGGCCCAGGTGCAGTTCAGACAACCAAAAAGATCGAAGCAGAGCCTTGCCCGGGGGCAGACTCAAGGTAGGCGCTCAGTGTTTGCTGATTGAACAAGTAAGTGTGAAGGAATATACAAAGAATAATCTCAGAGTGAAACGTGAATTGGGTCATTGCTGTTTGTTTCCTAGGGTCACTAATGGTCGACTGAACTGAGCTGAAGATTGACCAGGACAGGATATTAATCTACTTTTTTAAATAAGGCAACCCTTCATTTTTCAATTAAAGGGTTACGTATAAAATAGTTTTAAAGCCAACCTAAGTGTATAATGTTTGGGAGGTGGAGATGAAACCGCCAAATTTCTACATTATTTATATTGTTTAATTCATGAATACAAGACAAATAATATATATATATATATATATATATATATATATATCATATAGATAGAGACATTCTGCTTCACTTTTTCATCACTTTTAGTCATCTAGCAGGGTGTTGGTAACATAATTTCTCTCCCTTTCCTACATTATGATATTCTGAGCTGAGGACATGGTGGAACACACCAGCAATCCCAGTAGTTGAGAGACTGAGACAGGAGGATCACAGGTTCAAAGCCAGCCTCAGCAACTTAGTGAGGCCCTCAGCAACTAAGTAAGATCCTGTTTCAAAATAAAAAATAAAATAGGGCTAGAGGTGTAGCTCAGAGGTAGAGTACCCCTGGGTTTAAACCCCAGTCCCCATGGAAAGAAAAAAGATATTCTGCACAGTTCTGAACAGGTGTTCCTTAGCCATCAGTGTCTTCAGAGCATTGCCCATATAAGTTTTATTGGTGCACTGTTACACACATCATAGTGAGGTTCCGGCTATGCACCTCCTAGTGAGGCTGGCGTGACACAAGCATGCGTACACACAGCGCTGGCGGGTTTCCCTGCCCACACACGTTAGCGAGATTGGTAATGTATACGGTCATGTTTATATATGGACACAACATTATTTGAACCGTTTCCTGCATCAGTTCTCCTTCTCCCCTCCCCACTTCCATCCCCCAGCCCTCCCCCCCCCCATTCTACTGGCCTCTCTCATTGATCTGAAGCCCCTTTCGTTTCCCCAAAACCAAAAACCAAGAAGTTCCTAGACCAGATGGCCCCTCGAGCCGTGGGATCATCTCTCTTCCGATAAGCAAGTCATCTCTCGCGCCCAGGGATTTTCTAAAGAAATTTCACAGTAATCCACAGGGTGAGGTTCTTTCCTTTGGGTTTTAGTTTTTGAACAAAGGACTAACATTTGTAAAAACTCTTTTCACAGTAAAAACACTTCTGCTGCGTTTCTCTTTCGTCCTCTTTGCACAGTCCTCTGGGAGTTGAGTCCGCCCCATTTACATGAGATTAAGATGACACTGTACGGCCAGGCAGAGTGGCCTCGGGTGACTTACTTGAAGGGAGAGGAAGATGGCCCAGGCCACGTCCTGGGGACAGACAGATGCTGCAGAACAGAAGGCAGAGCCCAGGACTCGGGCAGAGAGGGCGAGGGGCCAGGGAGGGTGCCCAACCTACAGTGGAGCTGGGGACACCGATGTGATGGTCCTGCCAGGCGGAGTGGAGGAAGGGACGCCTTGAAGATTTGGAGGAGAAGGCCTGCAGGTCCTGTGGCCCCGAGAGGATGGGGAACTCAGAAAGCGGTGCCGTGTCTCAACCTTTGGGGTTCTCACCGAGTCGACTTTCTCTGGTCCAGTTCAACCATTAAGAACAGACACTGCCCCAAATCTGTGTATTGAGTCACTACTAGAAAGGCGTTGCCGGGCTTGAAAGTATAACTTATCGCTGCATTATTAAATGATCCCAGCAGCCACATTCTTTTTATTGACAGCGAGGGGGAAAAGCGGGGCAACCTAGAGGGCAGGACACGGAAAGTAGGGCAGAAGACCCACACCCAGAGAAAGTCCCCTTCCTTCGTGTGAGCTCTACCCTCCGGGGAAAGAACTGGACGCTCCAGGTCCTCTGAGAAAACCACAGAGCCGCCCTAGGTCGCTCTGCAGCCTCGGGGTGCACAAGCACCTTGCCAAGCGGCAGCGTGGGCGTCACTGCCCCCCAGGATGCGGCCCAGTTCCCCGGATCTGGGAGGCAGCAGTGGGCTCTCCTCTGGCCCTCCTCAAACACGCCTACTCTGGTCTCAGCAGCCCCTGCAACCTCGGCTGCCCTCTCCCTTCCGGAGCCCCGACCCCTCCTGCACTCAGCCTCTGCACGCGCTGTTCCCGCTTCAATACACTCTGCCCGCCACCTTGTAAATGTGTGTCTGTCTTCCACACTGAGCTTTCTGTTCCTCTGGGGACACACATTGTGTTCTCAGTGCCTAACACTTAGTTCAGCAAACGTTTGTAAGAGGAAATAATTGGGGGAGGGGAGGGGGGAGGGGAGGTAGCAGACCTGAGTCCTGGCTCCCACGATGCTAGCTGAAGTGGGTCGAAGGCAGCTCGCAAGGCCCGCAGCCAGGGGTGACCTCCTAGGCCCTGTGTCTGCCCTCCCGGCAGGAGCCTTCTTCCCATCTTCCTCTCTAGGCTGAGTTGCCTTCAAGGAGACTCCCGACTCCTGGGAGCTTTGGCTGTCAATGTCACAACACAAGTATTTGTGCCACCCTGTGCCGTCATGAATGCTGTGTGTCACTCACCACCTGAAAACACGCTAGAATCATCTAACACGTCTTACCAAAGTTACCAGATTTTGTATTTGTCTGCAGATGCTCAATGTGTATAAGGAGTTTGAAGTCAGAAAAGTGTTGGTGTAAACTCTGTTGCGGGTTAGAAATGTGTCTACACATTACATGGATGCCTTAAGTAGGCAGGAAACTGAGGCCTGGAGGCCAAATACAGCCCACAGCCTTTTTTTTTTTTTTTTCCATCTAAGAGCAAAATATTTATCTGGCCCTCGACAGGAAAAGTTTACCCACCCCTGAGTAAGATCCCTGAGTTTTCTTCTCTAAGCCTCAGTTTCTTCATCTGTAAAATGGGGAAAAAATACTTACCATGGAGGAATTTCATACTGTGAAAATTAAATGAGATAATAGATGTGCAAAAGTCAGCCACAGAGCAGCATTTGATAATGGTTGGGGTCTTGACATTATTATTGATCTTGTTCTTATCCAGCACATGACTCTTTGTGAGGTGAGGAGGGACATGGCTTGCTTTCCTGTCTCCATCCCCATTTCCCTCTTACTGGTCTTCATCATTCCGTTCTATTGCTACCACCTAAAAGGGAAAATTTGCAAGAAAAATAATGTAGTGGTTTTTGAAAAAAAGTGAGGTGGAAAATAAACTTACTGTAAATGGAAATTTATTAAACATTTTGGGTTACTTTTTACTTATTTCAACTAGTTTATATTCTCATTTTCTTTTTAGTGCAAATTTAACCATGTAATATGTATGTAATATTATATAAAGAACAGTGACTTCTTGCCTTCTACATATAGAATTCTTTTGTTTTAGATAAAGTATTGTTTAGATAGCTTCAAATTCCCATACCCAAAATGTTGGTCTTCTTGGAAAACTGTGATTAAAAAAAGCTCAAATTTTAAAAAATGAGATGGATTTACATAAGGTTTTCTGTGATTTTTTTCCATGAGAAGGAAATAACTTCACATTTGTTCAGAAGACACTGAACTCTTCCCAACAAGTTTCTTCAGCTACTTTCATATCAAAAGAGTAAAAATTTCATGTCGTGTTTCCCTTATTACCTCCTTAGCAGCCTGACAATTTGCCTTGCAAAGAAGTCAAAATCCTCAGGGTGGATTACAGAAAGAATTCACACCCCTAACAAAACTAAACATATTAAGGCATTTAAATATTTTTAATCAGAACTAGTACAAGGCTTAAAAACAGATGCTAAATGGCTTCAGTGCAAGCAGACTGAGCAAGTCTTACATCTGGGGAACCTGTGTGACTTTCTGTACAAAGTCCAGAAAACAGAAAAGATCAGAGAACAAAGATTCAGCAAAGATCAGAGAACAGAAAGATTCATATTTTCTCAGGTATTATCTTGTTTCCAATAGGTCAGTTGATATGATTCCAACACTGTGATCCTACTGCTTTTCAGCTTGTGACTAAAAGATGATTCCTGGTTCAGGATAAGCATTCTGTGACCTGCTAGTCGTAGTTCAGATGATTCAACTGGCGTAGGGCAACAGTTTTCCTCAGGTAAAAATCCAGGAAGACTGAGAGGGTTATTTTGATAGATTGGAAAACATGAAGAAGAGAAGAGCATGGCCTTCCTCCCAGGAGATTGTGTTTTTGATCCATCTTATGAAAAGAAACCCAAACCTGATCCTTTGGTCCGGTACAAATACGGTTTCTGTACAAATGTGGTTTCTCCTAAAGGGACAGGACCTCATGAAGAGACAGACGCCTGAAGAAGTGGTGCTACTTAGAGAGCTCCGGGATCACCGGTAGTACCCACGGGTCTGGACTTTGGAGACTCTGGAGCTTGCTACAGTTGTCTGTGCCCATCCCTGGAGCGAGGGAAAGTAACCTTACTAGTCTGAGTGGTGGTAACACAGCTTTGGAATCCGGGAGTTGTAATGCCGGCCTTCCTTATTAATTACATGAACTTAGGCAAGTTACTCAACTGCCTGTGGGTCTCTGTTTTCCTGTTTGAAAAAAACATACTTGCCTCTAAAAGTTGTGTTTTAAATTGGACTAAGGATCTAAGGACGTGGGTAATGAGCACATCAGTGTACACAAAGCTAGACCCCAAACTGTTTCTCCCTTCTTCCTTTTGTCTACAATCGCGAGCCTCAAAGGTGCTAAGGGAGCTATAACACTTCTTGACTACAGGAAGTCAGTATTCTAAGCCCAGAGTGGTAACGCACACCTATATCCCAGCACAGGAGGATCACAGGTGGGAGGCCAGCCTCAGTGACTTATGAAGACCCTCAGAAACTTAGTGAGGCTGTATTTCAAAATAAAATAGGCCTGGTTGTATAGATCAGAAATAGAATGCCCTTGGGTTCAACCCCTAGTAGAAAAAATTTTTTTAAAAAATTAAAAAGAAATCTATAGTCTATTGCCATCTAAAATGGAATGTTTTGTTTGCTAGTTAGTTGGTTTGTTTGGGGATTGTGCCATTAGGGTAAAAATTACAGTGTATGATGAGAAGGCTATGTGTGTTCTGAATGTGTTCTGAGATCTGATAATCTCACGTCTGCGGTAAATCATCCACTCCCAAACTTATGAGAGGGTATTTTAAATTTTTTTTCCAGAAATGTTAAAATAAACAGAAAGGATGGAGGAATGAGTAGAAAAGGTGGAAAGTCAAGATGTTGGTGATAGGAAGGAACCGTGAGTGCGGCTAATTCACAGTGACAGATGCTGAGGACGCGAAGAGGAGCCCACAGGGCTCGCCGCGCGGTCACAAGGGCACCTCCGTCAGCGCTGTGCAGAGGTACAGCTACAGCAGGTGTGCAGAGCTGTGCTAGCAGGAGAGAATCGGGTTATGAATCAGGTTAGGGGCTAGAAACTACTTCCCCGAGGAACGGCTGGGTGCTCACATTGAAAACAGAAGGGTGAGCAGAGGGGACCTGGGGAGGGCAGCTTTCCAAGAGAGAGCCAGCGATTCCTGTCTTGGAAAGAGAACATCACTTAATGCCACATTTGAGAAGAGCAGGCAGAAACACAGAGGAAGGAAGGCAGGGCCAGGGCGCCTGGAGAGCTACCACCTTCCAGGAGGCCAGAGAGCTCCAGCTACCAGCGGGGTCACTCTCAGCTCAGCTGCCGTCCGTGGCAGAAATGTGAAAGGTGCATTTGGACCTGAGTCTACAGGAAGCATAGACTACATCTACCATTGTCTGCTTCCCTGTATGTTTGAAATTCATTGAGAGAGAGTGAGAGAGAGAGAGAGAGAGAGAGAGAGAGAGAGAGAGAGAGAGAGAGAGAGAGAGAGAGGGAGAGCGCTCATTCGCACCAGCTCCAGTTTCATTGTGAAACGGACCTTTGGCCTGGGCATTTCTCTGAGATTGCAACCTTTAGCTTGCTTGTTGGAGAGGAAGGTCAGGCCCTCCCCAGGGAGACCGGAGAGAGACAGGTTTGTTCTCTTTGCAGAAGAATCAAAGAATTAGAGCACTTGGTTCAATTCTCGGAACCCCGTACATCTAGGGAATTAGGCTATAAATCCTGCGAAGCATTCTCTGGAGATGTCCAGGAACTCTAGTTTATACCCAGACCACAAATAGCATGGCAGGAGCACTGATTTTATTTCACAGTGTTTTGGCATTTGCAGCTCAAACTGAAATTGCAAAGGAGCAGACTAGAGGAGCAATGCAGAATTGTATAAATCTTTTGAACATTTCATTCTCTATGTGGTTCTGCCTCTACATCTGAATATTTCTTCTTTTCCTCCTTTCTTCCCCTCTCTTCCTTCCCTGTCTTCTTCCACTTTTCTAACCTTCCTTCCTTCCTTCATCTCTGAATGCCAATTACTAACAAACCTCTGGCACCGTGCAATGCATCAAGGGAGAAAAGATGATCAAGACAGGGACTTATCCAAAAATTAAACAAGCACAAAATGAAACAGAATTAAGAACTGTGGTAAGTGCTCTGGAGGAAGACCATGGGGTACTTGATGTGGAAACAAGTCCACTGAAAGAACAAAATTACCTTGGGATGCCAGAAACAGCCATTGCCTGGTCTAGAAGTCTCAAAGTCAAACGCACCTTTGGATTATAATATTTCTAGGAGTCCCAAAGGCCATACTAACCCCTTATCCATTATTTCCCAGAGGAAATCATTGAATTAAGGTGATAGAGTTTCTGCCCCCAAACACACGCACACTCCTTATCAACCACACTCTAAGTTGTCAGTTCTTAGATATACAGAATTGTCTACCTCTTGCATTAAAATTGTGTCTAGAATAAAGTTAGAAGAGGCTGGGCGTGGTGGCGCACACTTGTAATCCCAGCATTTGGGAGGCTGAGACAGGAGGATCCAGGTTCACGGCCAGCCTCAGCTACCTAGTGAGGCACTCCGCAACTTAGTGAGACCCGGTTTCAAAATAAAGAATAAAAAAAAGGGCTGGGGGTGTAGCTCCGAGGTAGAATGCCCCTAAGTTCCATCACCAGTACTAGAAAAAAAAATTAGGAGAAATTTATAGGAGCACAAGTTTTGTTTTGTTTTGTTTTGTTGTGATGAAAAGCAGAGGTTAGTGATGTTTTATTTTGTTTTGTTGGCTAGTTGATTGGTTTTTTTGCTACTGGGGATTGAACTCAGGAGGATTCTACCTGTGAGCTCTACCCACTCACCCCCGGGAGGGGGTGCACATGTCAGGAGTCTGCACACGTCACTAGCCATTCTCACACACATTCCTAATGTGATGCTGTCCATCATGAGGCCCTCACCAGAATCATGAAGATGTTGACACCATGCTTTTGAACTCCCAGAACTGTGAGCTAAATAAACCTCTTTTATTCATAAGGAACTTGGCTTCAGGTATTTTCTTATAGCAACAGAAAATGGACTGAGTCTGCTATAACTATTTTTTTTCTATACCTGTGTTCTGAATCTCATGACTTTGCTCTAACTCCATATTTGCTTTTGAGTCCCCATCAAAAGGGCATAACAGTCAGATGTAGGTGCAGGTCTGTAATCCCAGGATTTAGAATGCTGAAACAGGAGGATCACAGGTTCAAGGCCAGCCTCAGAAACTTAGCAAGGCCCGCTGCAATTTAGCGAGATCCTACTTCAAAATGAAATTTTAAAAGGCCGGGGTGTAGTTGAGAAGAATGCTCCTAGGTTCAATCCCCAGTACCAAAAAATAAATGACAAAAAAACATGAACCACTGGGGGTCAAACCACAGACTAACTATGACACAGGCATTGAGGTTTAATTCAGTTATGTTCCTTTCTTATTCTTGAAGCTTTAGTCAAGTTTGAAGAGCAGTTTTAGGTTATCTATGGGCAACAAGTGAACCTCATTTCAATCATGCAACTATTTCTTTCTTAACTAATTCAGTTCCAAATTATGTCCAATGAGAGCAGGAAATGAGGGGAGAGAAAGATGGAGTAGATGTGAAGAAGAGGAGGAGAGACTCAGAAATGGAAGGAAGGGTGGAAGAGAAGGGGGAAAACATCAAGAGAGACCCCAAAGGGAAAACGATGAAAAGGGGGAGACACGCCAGACTTGCTGCTCGCTGGACGGTGTGACGTGAGCACATCGCTCCCCCTTGAAGTGTTAGGTAGCCAACTAGCTAGCGTTAGACCCTTGACCCTTACTGTGAACTCTTTATTACAGTGGACAAGAATCTTAGACATGCTCTGAGAACCCAGCCTCTGGCATCCTACGCAGTGTCTTCAAAGGCTCAGATCAGAAATACTCGTCTAGAGGTTTAAAAATAAAAACTCTTGGATTATATTTCCAAGGGTGTTATATCCTTTACCAAAGCTTATTTAAAGAAAAGGAATATCTATCTTTTTGTCTTTCTATCTATCTATCAATCATCTAAGCCCAAAATGATGGAATAAACTATCATTCCAACTGTATGGGCTTTGAGCTGTTGTATCCAAGTTACACTGACCATCTATGCAGTAAGAAAGCAAAGACACTTAGATTAGGGAGCACAATCCAGTGGCAGATACAAAGCTCCCACACCGTAAGCATTCTGAACTCGGGGATTTGGGTGGCTTTGCAATGTGGTGTTTCAATCAAACTGCACATTAAAACCCTGTTCTTAACCTGTCCTGGTGGCGCACACTCGTAATCCCAGTACTTGGGAGTTTGAGACAGGAAGATCACAGGTTTGTGGCCAGCCTCACCTACTTACTGAAGCCCTCCACAACTTAGTGAGACCCTGTTTCAAAATAAAGAATGAGCCGGGCGTGGTGGTGCACGCTTGTAATCCCAGCATTCGGGAGGCTGAGACCAGAGGATCTGGGTTTGCGGCCAGCCTCAGCTACCTAGTGAGGCACTCTGCAACTTAGTGAGACTCAGTTTCAAAAATAAAGAATAAAAAATAGGGCTGGGGGTGTAGCTCAGAGGTAGAATGCCCCTGAGTTCAATCCCCAGTACCGCAAAAAAAAAAAAAAATAAAAATAAAGAATAAAAAATAGGGCTGGGGGTGTAGCTTGGAGGTATAATGCCCCTGGGTTCAATCTCCAGTACCACAAAAATAAATAAATAAATAAATAAATAAATAAATAAATAAATAAATAAATAAATAAATAAATCCCTGTTCTTAGAAGTGTGGCTGCCCACCTGGAAGTACAGTTCCCTCTTGTTCTGAGAAAGGCATTACACTCACCACAGGGGAGATAAAAGGGAAGATTGTGTTCTTTCCATAAGAAAACAGAAACTGCCAAGTACAGATGGGCCGCCTCTAGGTGAGATCCCGAGGAGAGCGTTCCACGCAGGTTCAGGAGCTGGAAAGAGCCGTGGTCAGACAGGCTCTCGCTGGAGGTTCACGGCCTGGGAGGGGTGGGATGACTCAGAGACTGAGACGGAAGACAACCCAGAAATGCGCTCCATGCGCGGCCAACAGGTCAAGGGCGGGCAGACACAAACGGGGAGGCAGAAACAAGAGGAGCGAAAGCAAGCAACATCCTGAAGGAAAGAAGAGATGGAATCAAGCAGACGGTGTGTCTTGGGATAAAGGTGACGTGTTACACGTTTGAGAGGCCCACGTTAGAGGCCAGATAATTGATGGGGTGCACTCGCCAGGGAGGAGGCGCTCCCTTCAGGTGAATGAGGGAAAGTTTTCATCCATGACAAGCAGGGAGGAGGGAAGGTCAATCACGTAACCTCTCAAAAAAAAGACTTGATTTCTTTTCCATTAAATGAGATCATTGCACTAAGCCAGCTCAGAGGCCTTATCTGTCTTAATATGTTAAATCTTTTTTTTTTCTTTTGGTGGTAGGGATTGAACTCAGGAGCATTCTACCTCCAAATTCTTTTAATTTTTTACTCTGAAACAGGGTCTCTCTAAGTTGTACTTAACATTTTAAGGAATAATGTAATCCCTTTGAGTCTTCTCTGGCTGTTTTGGTAGTTTGATCTTAGCATAGTTTTCATGAGTGATATGCTATTTGAAAGAAAACACAGAGAGACACATTATTTATGTCCTGGGACCACTGAAGAAATCTTTACATTTTAGTATTTTAATGATGTGGAAGAAAACACATTGTTCAATGTCACTTACATATTCCCGTCTCAAACACATAACCTGAATCTAGTCATGAGAGAAAAGCAGACAAACTCACCACGAAGAGCAGCTTTCCTTCACAAGGTACTGCACACTTCAAAAAGTTCAACATCTTAAAAGGCAAAGAAAGTCTGTGGAAGTATTCCAGAAAAAAAAAAAAAAAACTAAGTTGATAGCCTATTCTTGGTCCCATACCACCATACCAGAGGGGGATAAATCTTGAACGGGCATTGTTAGGGTTAAAGCAGTGCCCACAGCCCTGTGTTCTGTGCCACTGTATACTGGAAGTTCCTGGGAACTATTCTCTAATAAGGCAATGCTATCCTAAGGGAATCCATCTTGGCACTGAAACAACCAGGTTGATATTATTTGAACAAAGAGCAAAAGACCTAGTAAGTGTTCCATGGCAGATGTGAATTTGTAGTCGATCTACTGAAATTTGTCGTTGATGAAACTGGAATATCAAAGATGAGTTTGAAAAAAGTGAATGCTGAGACTTAAGTCTACAGTGGCTTCATGTTTCTGTTCAGATGTGTATTTGTCTATAAAATCCATTGCTAAAAAGAAGGAAAAGAAACCCATAATCAAATGCAGAAGAGAAATCCTAATTGTTGCTAAAGGAGAGAATTTATACAAGGGGCTGTCAGGATGGACATGAAATTCCTTTTTGGCGTAGATTCTTTTAATAATAAGGCATGCATATAAAAAACCGATAGAAAGTATTCAATTCCAAATGGGCAGCAGAGCGTCTGAACTCCCAGGTCAAATGCAGACTGCATTACTCTGAGGACTCTGCGGCGGACGGGCTGAAGATCACGGGGGAATTTGGAGGAGGCCACTTTTCCTATTCTTTCACATCTAATGATAGGTAATTTTACAATGTTGTGTACTTAAAGTTTGTTACTAAGACTGAGTATATATGAATAGCTTGGAACCAGAATTGTTTCAGATTTATTTATTCGTTAATTTATTCCTTTGTTTGTTTCTTTGTTCTGTTTTGTTTTGAGTTTCAGTACTCAGGATTGAATCCAGGTCTCATGCATGCTAGGCAAGTTCTGTGCCACTACGCCACATATCCACCCTGATCTCTGATTTTTTTAATACTTGCATATACATAATGAGGAGGTATCTTGGAGACGGGACTCCCATCAAACACAAAATCCACTCATGTTCCACATACATCTTGTGCACAACATATTTAGTGCCCCTGCATTTGGACCATGACACATGAAGTCATGTGCAGAATTTTTCATTTGTAGTGTCAAACGGGCCCCCGAAAATTTTTGGATTGGGAGAATTTAGGATTTTGAATTTTCAGACATGGACTCTCAGCCTATATATATATACATATATATACATATATATATATATTTTTTTTTTAAATAGCTTTGTGCAACATATTCCTGTGCAAACTGAGAGAAACTCACTTTCCTGGTCCAGTCAAGAGCTCTTTGGTTTGCTAGAGCCTGGCCAGCATCTTCCTGAAGATGACACCACGCTGGAGTGCTCCTGCAGAGAGCGGGGCGGGGGGGAGGGGGGATGTGAAGAGGAGGAGCACTAGGCACAGATAGGGGACCCGGGTTAAAATAACGCAGAGCACAGTCTATTGGCGTCTGGGAGTCTACACCTGGCACAGATAAGGAATGAGGTTTGAGCAGCTTCTGTGCTACACAAAGGTATTGAAATTAAAATGGCACAACCTTTTTGTTCTTTGATCCCTAACCCATCTATGGTTCACATGGTAATTGTTCTGTCCTCTCTTTATCCCCATCCTCTCACTTTTTCTCCATTTCTTAAAACTTTTCCTCCTTCTCTCTCTTTCATTCCTGAATTTGCTGCCTAAGTAATGTTGCTATTTTCCATCACACAGAAATTGGATTATCATAAACCCCTTTGTGCACTGACTAACCTAGGAATATCGCCATATGTAGTTGTCTGGGATTGACAGCAATGAAAGGCTTTTATGTTGACCAGAAAAAAAAAAAAAAACTGAAGACTCCCGAGCTTGTATCTGGGCTTTCTGATAGGTTCATTGGCAGAGAATATGGAAAACAGCTGCTGGAAAATATTTTATCAATAATTGCTTTGAGGACTTCACTCTAATCAGAAAAGATAGTTAAGAAATAATTATTGTGGTTGAGTTTTTTCCTATCAATTAATGTAGCCCTATTCCAAAGTCATGCTTTTAAAATTTATTTTTCAAGAATGGTAAACAACAGCTTTTTTCTATTAAAAAACAATTTTTTTAAAAAAGAAAAATACCAATCCCATCATAAGCTCTTAGAAATTAACACACCTTTTATCATTTCCAACGAGGGAGAAAAACTATAATGTGGCCCGGTTATGATTAATAATAGATCTGATAAAATTAAAAACAATCTGGACTTTGAAATACAGGAGGCCTTTCTTAGTCTTCGTGAGTCTTAGCACCGCTCCTTCAGTAAACCAGGTAAAGAGCAGACTGACCTGCCACTCCGCTGGCAAAGTGCGCTTCTCTGTCCGAGGAGCTGTGTGACTGTAGGAACGCTCTGGCTGGGTCTGGCCCATGGGCATGAACTTTGCGTCACGCGAGAGCAATGAAACACAGGAAAGCAATAAAAATGGCTTCTAAGGTTTGGGAACCTACTTTTAGAGGAAATACTAACCAGAGGATGCTGATGAAAATAAGTGAAGTAAGCCAGACGTGGTGGTGCACACCTGTAATCCCAGTACTTGGGAGGCTGAAACAGGAGGATTGCAAGTTCACGGCCAGCCTCAGCAAGTTAGTAAGGCCCTCTACTACTTAGTGAGACCCTGTTTTAAAATAAAAAATAAAAGAGGGCTGGGGGCAGAAAGTCCCTGGGTTCAATCCTCAGTATCACAAAAAAAAAAAAAAGAAAGAAAGAAACGAGAGAGAAGTAAGCCAGGGATGGTGGTAAATACCTGTAATCCCCATAGGGAGGCTGAAACAGGAGGATCCCATGTTCGAGGCCAGCCTCGGCAACTTAGCAAGACCTGTTTCAAAATAAAAAAAGGCTGAGGGTGTATCTCAGAGTTAGAACACCCTTGGGTTCAACCCCCACTACCACAAAAATATTAAGAAAAAGTAGGTAAAGGGTGACTTCAATGCAATCTTTAATCTCTGAAAGGCTGAGAGATGAATGGCAGCGCATGGATTTTGTATTTTAAGAGAAAGGCACTTGGCCCAGTTAAAGCTGTAGGAAGGTATGGGATTTCATCAGGACGAACCACACGCCAGGTATCATCGGAAGAATTGCTGAGCTGATTCTGTGGACTCCTTTCCTTATTGTAAAGAAAAAGTAGCTCTTTGGGGCAAATGAACTATGTTTATTCTTGTTAGGGAGCAGAGAGGTAAACCACAAGTTTCCTGTGATACTGTGGACCTTGCAACCCCAGAATCTCCATGCTGATGGGGAAAGGGGGTCTTGGATTTTGCTTGCTTTACGAACGAGAACACTGTTTCAATAGATGTCCAAGGTCACCCAAGTAATAAGGGTCGTGTTGAAGCAGCAGCCCAGCTCCTTTGCCCTTCAAGCCTGCAGTGTTTTCCAACCACACAAAGCTGCCTCCTCATTCTCTGTATACCAAGGGCACAGAACACCGAAGTCTACCCCTTTCCAGACCTCAAACCTCACACTAGTGTTGAGTAGAGTTTCCATTCATTTCAAGCTTTCTCCCTATGGCAGGGGCTTAGAACAGTTTCTAGGATCCCTATCAGAGTCCAGCAAAAACCCAAAGAAATTCAGAGCCTTTGCTGAGATCACAGCTAGCCCAGCCCAAGCTCCATTGCGTGGCACTTTTTTTTTTTTTTTTTTTTTTGCTGTACTGGGGATGGAACCCAGGGGCATTCTACCTCTGAACTACACTCCCAGCCCTATTTTCTATTCTTTATTTTGAAACAGGGTCTCGCTAAGTTGCAGAGGGCCTCACTAAGTAGCTGAGTGAGGCTGGCCATGAATCTGTGATCCTCCTGTCTCAGCCTCCCAAGTACTGGGATTACAAGCGTGCGCCCCCACGCCCCGCTCTGCATGGCACTTTTGACGGACTGTTCTCCTGTTTGCCTTTCTAGGTTTCACTGCGGCAGCCTCCCTCGTGTCCTTGGCGTGGGCCCTGGCCTCCTACCAGAAGGCCCTGCGGGACTCTCGGGACGACAAGAAGCCCATCAGCTACATGGCCGTGGTCATCCAGTTCTGCTGGCACTTCTTCACCATCGCGGCCAGGGTCATCACGTTCGCCCTCTTCGCCTCTGTTTTCCAGCTGTACTTTGGGATCTTCATCGTCCTTCACTGGTGCATCATGACCTTCTGGATCGTCCACTGTGAGACGGAATTCTGCATCACCAAGTGGGAAGAGATCGTGTTCGACATGGTGGTGGGCATCATCTACATCTTCAGCTGGTTCAACGTGAAGGAGGGCAGGACACGCTGCCGGCTGTTCATCTACTATTTCGTGATCCTTCTGGAGAACACGGCCTTGAGTGCCCTCTGGTACCTCTACAAGGCTCCCCAGATCGCCGACGCCTTCGCCATCCCGGCGCTGTGCGTGGTGTTCAGCAGCTTCCTAACGGGCGTTGTTTTCATGCTGATGTACTACGCGTTCTTTCACCCCAACGGGCCCCGATTCGGCCAGTCTCCGAGCTGTGCTTGTGAGGACCCGGTCGCGGCCTTCTCCCTGCCTCCGGAGGTGGCCACCAGCACCCTCCGGTCCATCTCCAACAACCGCAGTGTGGCCAGCGACCGCGACCAGAAGTTTGTGGAGCGGGACGGGTGCGTACCTGTCTTTCAGGTGAGGCCCACAGCCCCGCCCACCCCGTCATCTCGCCCACCACGGATTGAAGAATCAGTCATTAAAATTGACCTATTCAGGAATAGGTACCCAGCGTGGGAGAGACATGTGTTGGACCGAAGCCTAAGAAAGGCCATTTTAGCCTTTGAATGTTCCCCATCTCCACCGAGGTTGCAGTACAAAGACGACACTCTTATTCAGGAGCGGTTGGAATATGAAACCACTTTATAAAACAGAAGGACTTGCAAGTGCCACAACATCCAGAAGAAGGGGTGACAGCAGGGCTGTGGCAATCCTGACACTTTATCCTACAGTAGGGTGACGGCGGTGATGTTCTCAGTCTGTGCATCCTGGCGGGTGTGGTTTGATCTTCTGTCTAACTGCCAACGGCTGGTCTCTTTGCAAGCCAGTGGCACCGTATGGAGAGTCCCCTGCTCCACCTAAGGGAGCGGCGCCAGCTTAGAAGGACTGTTGTTCCCAAACTCCCACACGGTCTTGGAGCACATCCACCAGAGGGTACCACTACTATGGAAAATTTTCCCTCCCATCAACAGGGTGTTTTGATGGCATTAACTGATTTTTGCATAAAAATATATTCACACACACACACACACACACACACACACACACACACCAGTCCTCTGTCAAAATAGCTTAGGTGATTTTTCTTGATGCAAAGTTCTGATTCCCATAGAAATATAAGAACAGAGAGAAAGAAAGAGAGAATATATATATCATATATCCTATATATATATCATATATGTGTATATGATATATATCATATATCCCTCAAGACTCCAGGAAAAAAATAGTATTGCTTAGAAAATAATGTCCTTATTGGGAAACCAAGTCCACATGTAAAAAAGCCTCCCACACTGGACAGCAAACTCAAGTGTGTTTACACATGTGTTGGCGGTGATGGAATAGTTCATTTTCTACGCATTTCAGGATTTGTTTTCTTATTTCACTTCTTCAATTGGGAACAGCCTTTATGACAGGAATCCTATGCAGGGCATGTATGGGTTTCGACTCGACCAAGGAGCTCAGTAACTCCATGATATAAATTAATTGATAATCATGCTTCAGTATTCAATTGCAAAATTGTAATATATACACAAACAGGAAGGGGAGGGTCAAAATGAGAGTGTGATTCCCAGGTGTGTGCAGCTGGAATTGGAATATCAGGGCAGAGCCTCAGGAGAGAAACAGACTGCAGCCGGACCTGTTTCTGGATGCAGAATGAGTGGCTCCTCTGTGTGCACGCAGGCGAGCGCGAATCCCGAAGTCACCACACCACCTCTTTCCAGTGCCAAACTATGTCCAACCACAAGACTGACGTGGAAACGCCAACAGCTGAGAATAGTTGTGTGAGCCCCCCAAAAATGAGACAAGAAAATGAACAATCAAGTTCTCTGCTGTATACAAACTTAACCTATCCCCTAATCGAAGGTCAAGGTGACCTGTCTTTCAGAGGCTTTGGGACACTTTTTAGGAAGTCTGAGCATACAAGTGCAGTGGCCCTGCTGTGAGGAGACCCTTCAGAAGCGGTCGAGGGCCGATCACGATATCCAGCTAAGATCTGTATTTGAATCATCTGTAAAGTCACACTCTTCAAACAAGCTTCTGGGTTTTTAATACCTCCGTACAGCAAGTCAACGTTTCTGCTTTCTGTTCTCGGTGTCTTTGGTCATGGTGCTTTCTGTTGCATTAAAAGTGCCGGTCAAACTTTGATAGTATTTTTTTATAGTTGGTGCAGAGTGGGATAACTCATGGATTATTTCAATATTTTTGTAATAAAAAAAATAGGGTATACATAGAAGCATCATCACTTTTTTTACAGACCTGAATCATTTCAAATACTTTAAGCATCATAACCACTTGGGAGGTCAGATGCTGTCTACACATTCATCCGCCTGCCTTGGCAGATTGAAAACACTTGTCTCTTGCAAGATCACCCTACTTTGCAAGTCGGTGCCCCCAGGAACCTGGCCAGGGGTGCTATCAGAATATCAGGTGAAGAAAGAAACAGCCTACCTAGAAAGGGCTTGTCAAGACTGGCCAATGTTTCCCAGGAAATCAAAGATGTAAAAGATTCCTTTTGTCCATCCATTACGGCAAACCTAACCACAGTGGAAGCCATCTTAAACTTCCTTCCCTGGTTTTATAGTAGCCCAGCTGATACAGTAAAGATTGGTCAAGTCACTTTTTAAAAAGTTTCTTTAACCTAATTATTCACTTGTTTGGACTGCCCAATTCACTTGATATGATCAAGTTCTAGAGCCACCACCTATAATGGGTGTGTCACCCAAAGACTGCTATCCCCATGATGACGTGACATCCACCGAACGTGACAGAGGGCTCAACCTCAGACTTCTTTTGGTACAAAACCCCAAAGTAATTTTTTAAAAGACACACAGTTTTTATCAGTAGACATATTTCTTAGTACTCCATGATTTGATCCTCCAAGCAAGATTTCAAATAAAACAAAAATTCTAATCATTTCTGGGGATATAGAAAGATTACCTAGTCACCAGTAAAGCTCCAGGAGGACATTCTTCTTGTCAGCACATGGTGAAAACATTTTATACCCATGGTAGAAGAAAAAAATGATCATTTTTTCGCAAATTCTTCATTTTTGTGCAGAACCATGAGTTATTAGCTTCATTAGTTCCAAGACAACTTTTAACTGATGATCTTTGGTGATTGAATTTCTCAGTTGAACTGTACCTTTGATTCCAGAGTTAAAAACAGAATGCAGTAAAACAGTGTCAAGAACACAAACACGACGTCCCCCCTCACTCTTCAACCACGTAAGTGCTAAGTTATTTCCCAACTTGACCCTTCACTCAAACGTGTCAAGAGTTGAAATAAGGGCCATGTATATAAGAGATAATGTTCTGTCCTTGTCTTGGAGATGACATTAGCAGCCAGGCAGGTACAAGAAGTTTGGATTTTTTGGTGATTTCTCAAATACTGTAAATGCTCTGTTATCTGAAACACTTGAAGATTTTGATGCTCTAATTAATGATCAATTCTTGTTAAGGAAATGACACATCCATCATGTTATAGGTTACAACTTTTCTGTTGTTATAGGTTACAACAGAACCACTTCAGAGGTAAAGCATGATTTAATCTTGCTCCCACGAGGTAGAAAGGACAAAACTTTGATAAGTTTCTACTCTACACTCTGCAGAGAGTAACCGGAAAATAATCTAAAAGGGATGAACATGGTTAGCATACAAATGAAATGATGCGTTTTTTGTCCTGAGCTCTGACCTCCATCCACTTAGATTCCATTAAGAAGAGGTCTGCTTTTAGCTTTCATTTGTTGCATAGGATTATAACATTTTCTAAAGAACAATATATATATATATATATATATGTATATATATATATATATATATATATATATATATACATATATATATATATATATATTACTGTCAAGCTAGCATATTGAGTATTTGTGTGGAAGAAAACAAATTTTTCCGTGTAAGTCACAGTTTGGATCCCCAATGTGACTATGTCCTTTAAATCCTCTTCACACATTTGCATTGTCCTACCTAACTACACATTGTCTAGTTCAGCGACACAGACTTTGCAAATGCTCCGTATTTGCTTATGACAAACGCTGTTAATCCAACAAGTGAAATAAATTCTCATCCAAACAGGCCAAGATTATGTGATTCAGGTGTGAGCAAAAGATTAAATACAAAGATAACCCAAAGAAACAAGTAAAATGAAGAATTTATGGTTAATTCCTAAATACTCAGTTTATTTTGTTCCATTAATAAAGTGATAGTACTGACCAACTAAAAGTGAATGGGGATAGTTGAAACCTTAAAAACCTGTTTCTTATTTAATCATATATGGGTCTGTTACTAAAGTAACAGGAATGAAAGGAATAAAGTAGATACTACCCTATAATGCATATAAAGTGGTGTGCCATTGACACATAAACTTTTAGATAAGATTTTTCTTACTCCCTTTTCAAAATCAACCATGTGTACGGTGCACACCTGCAGGACACCAACACACTTGTGAACTTCAATTGATTCAGTATTTCTTAGCTTGAATGGATTTTGTCTGTCCTTAAGGATCCCGTCCTTTAAGCAGCTGCACAAAATAGTTTTGTATCATTTCAAAGTTTCTTTCCATGAACAGATTGAACTGAGCAACAAAACCCTCAACATCCCCGCCAGGACTGTGTAAGGTTCCACGCTGACTTTGAAACGTACCAAACGCCATGGAGTGGGAACAAGCCCTGACACAATGTTTAGACAAGACTCCGGAGACTTTTTTCCTAATGAACCATTTTCTAAACTAAATATATGCTCCCCGCATGCTCCCCGCGTCTCTGTCATTAGCCATCGCTATATAAAGCTTAGACGAGGTGCCTGCACTTTTATGTTTCTGAGGAGAATTCCTTAAAGCATTTTTAAAAATAGCCCAGGCTGTCTGTCAGAATCTGGCTCAGAGGACAGTGAGGCACACGGCAGCAGCTGAGAGGACTGATGTGGTCCTTTGAATAATTTCAATGATGAATGCGCATGAGTTCACATTCCTGTATCTTGGCAACCCTGTGTCACTTTAAAAAACAAACACTTTGATTGGTGCACTTTAGTTACACACCATAATGAGGTTAAAAAGGACACACAGACACACATGCACACAGCACTTACATGCCCCTCTCCATCCGAACCCTCTCCCCCCTCCCTCCTCGAACAGGTTAGCGAGATTGGTAGTAAGAACTTCATAGACGGACATAACTATATTTGAACTGTTTCCTTCCTCAAGCCTCCTTCGAAAACAATCAAAATCATTGCTTCCTCCAGCTTGTGATTCCTAACATCCCTTCTCTCACCTGATGTGTGAGCACTTCAAGATGGCCATGGATGGGTCATTTCATTGCAGCCCCCACTCCCAAGTCATCTTGACCTGCCACAGGCTGTGAATGACCTGAGCATTGGGGTGTCGTCTCCTCTCCTCTCTAGGGCACCTGCAGAGGTCTCTGTTGACCTATGGCTTGTCCCATTGCTGTCCTGGAAATGGGCACATGGAAAGGTTCTCCATATGTGTACAAGACAGGCGGCCCCAGCAGAATCATTACTCCTGCTGAGGTGAAGCTGTGGAATGTGGGTGGAATTGTATAAAAACATAATGAGGCATTTAATTTTGCTAATTGTAGCAATTAGGCTAGCTTGTGAGCAGCCTGCTCTGGCAGCAGAACGCCAAATGGAAGAAATGGCAAACAGCCATGTCCCACAGAACTGAGGGGCCCACATGCCCTCCCCAGAGAGGCTGAGGTGTCCTGCGGCTTCACCATCCGTCCGATGCTCTTTATCTAGATTCCACAAGGAAGGAACTACCAACATATCTTATATTGCATGTACTAATCTAGCCCAGAAATGTAAAACTCAACAGACCTGGGGACTAGGTTCCACTAAATAAGTGATAGCTTAGTGTCTTGACATGTCTTAATGGTTTTGCTAAAATGTTCTCGAATTATGCTGTCATGGACTAAGTCAGAAACTAACTCAGTTGAATTTTTGCCTTGGTTGTTTTGTTCTGCCCTAGATTTTCTTGCAGTCCCTTTCCCATATCCATAGCTCGAAGTGACTGAGACCTTTATCATGTCCCTAGTGCTGTGCTAAAGAGAGAGAGAGGGAGGGAGGGAGGGAGGGAGGGAGGGAGGGAGGGAGGAAGGAAGGAAGGAAGGAAGGAAGGAAGGAAGGAAGGAAGGAAGGAAGGAAGGAAGGAAGCTGAGGAGACAGGGCAGCCCACCCCATCCTGTGACATTCACACTGGCACTGTATCCAGTCCAAGTCATCCAGCAATGTGGCCCAGAGTGGTCAACTTCCCACGATGTAAGGAGTGTATTGTTAAAGATTACTATTAATTTGCTGGATGTAGTGGCACATGCCTAGAATCTCAGTATTTGGGAAGCTGAAACTAGAGAGTCTCAGGTTGCAGCCAGCCTCAGCAACTTAGCAAGAACCTATTTCAAAATAAAAAATAAATAAATAAAAGAGCTTGGGGTGTAGCTCAGAGGGAGAATGCTCCCGAATTCAATCCCCAGTACAAAAAAAAAAGGTTACCACTAACTTGGATAACTAATTTCCTTTAAAGGAAATAATTCTGGTTAGGTAATTTTGAAACTCATCAGTTGCTTATGGAATCATAGGAAAGAGAGAACAAAGTATATTAATTTTTACAAGCACAGAGTAATTGAAGAAATCCATGGCGCCTCCCACTCAGCATTAAAAAAAATAGTTAATGTGATAATGTTAATACGTCCGGGGCCTGATTTCTAGGTTCAAGCCACCATGACTACCTTCATTACTGTGCTTATCATTGTTTTAACCATTATACCAGGAAAGAGGAAGCGTGTAGTTACTGATAAGATGTTTGAAGACCAAAGATCATGTTTCACATCAAATTAATTAATCAAAAATGATAAGCAGGCCGGGCGTGGTGGCGCACGCTTGTAATCCCAGCATTCGGGAGGCTGAGACCGGAGGATCCGGGTTCGCGGCCAGCCTCAGCTACCTAGTGAGGCACTCCGCAACTTAGTGAGACCTGGTTTCGAAATAAAGAATAAAAAATAGGGCTGGGGGTGTAGCTCGGAGGTAGAATGCCCCTGAGTTCAATCCCTAGTACCG